>JAQZBX010068221.1:0-15791 GCA_029593785.1 Cabassous unicinctus
GAGGGGAGAGGAGGAGGGAGGAGGGGAGGGGGAGGAGGGAGGAGGGGGGAGGGGGAAGAGGTGGGGGGCGGGGAGGAGGGCAGGAGCTTTTCCTCAGAACCCAAACTCTCTTTGAACAGGGGAATCCTATACAAGCTAAAGATAACTCATCAGTTCAGTAAGAGTTTTGGAAAAGAGCTTTGAAAACGAGTGGACGGGAAGGGGCTTTCTGTTTGTTTCTTGGTAGATGTGTCTCCAAACGTGGCTTCATAGGGCCGAAAAGCCATTTGTTTCATAATTGGCAACAGATAAATTTCTGAAATATTGGCTTAGCACTTTAAATCGTCCATCAGTCAGTCCCCTGTGGGCAGGAGGCGGCTGGAGGTGCGCTGGGGCAATTAAGGAAGCACAGGCGGCCCCTCTGCTCACCATTCAGGCCCTCCTTCCTCACTGGCTAACACAAGGCGTTTCAAGTGCCGGGACCAGGGGGGAAGTGCCCTGCAAGGGCCGCTATTGAAACTCATAAATTAAAAAAAAAAAAAGAGGATGGTGGAACTGGGTGGGAAGGAAAAGGAGAGAACGGGGCAGTGGAGGAAGACAAGTCAAGTGGCTGATTGTGGAGTGCCCCCAGCTCTCGCCGCAGAGTCCTGGACACCCCCATCTGATAAGAGGGAGGTTTCTCTCCCTGTCTCTCCCTCTCTCTCCTTGAACGAGTCCCACAGTGGGACAAGCTGCTTCTGGAGAGAAAGGGCGGCCACGGACATGGATTGCCTTCATCTGGCGTTCCTCCCTCTCCTCCCAGGAGGACACATTTTAAAAATGAGCAGGCCCAAGCTGCAGAGCGGTATAGAGGACACAGCATGAGACTCCTGCAACCACCATCCTATTAGCCAAACCTCAGAGTTTTGCCACATACCCTTCAAATGATTTTTTAAGAAAGCATTGCAGACACCATCGTCTTTCTCCAGCCTCCCCCTCTCTTGCGTCCATCTGCCCTCTCCCTCCCCTCTTTGTCCACCGTCCAGTGAAAAGCCTGGTAGGAGTGTGGTTGTACGGAGTTTTGTTTTCCCCTAAGAACAGCCATCAGAAATTATTCTAACAGAACTGTAAGGAGCTTTTTGATGGATTTCAGTGGGGCTTCATTTGAAGGCAACTTGCCCCAGGGATTTATTTGCAGAGTTTCTGGCATAAGACGTTGGAAGAAAGTGTTATATCCAGAAAACACCACCCCACTCTTCTGTCTCCCCATCCCCACGAAGCTTGTTTTTAACGCTGAATTTCCTCCCCAGCGTCCCATCTGCTTTGGGGTGTCCCCCGTGCGGCCCCCTCCTGAACTGTGATTGCTAGGCTGCACCAAGGCTGCGTGAATCAGTTCCCGGTGCGTAGCTTTCCCTGCCCGTTGGGGATGAGGGGTGTCAGCTTGGAGGGGGCACCCACTTACCTCCTCATTTCCCCTTTGCCGGCTGCCTCTGAGGAGCCTGTGGTCAGAGAGAAGCCGCATTCTTCTAGCAGGGATACCAGTCAGCAGCCGGCACTTTCCACTCCGTGGTTCTCTGTGTCCACCCGCCCCCAGCACGAATAAAGGAAAAGGCACAAACGCACACGTGTTATTAAAATGAACTGTTTATATTATCTCAGTTGAATCAATACATTATAATGTATTAAAATGGAAAGGTACAAAATTGAAATAAATACTTTCTGATTCATGTATAAATCTTTTTTTTGTTGTCAAGATGACTTTTATCGTCAGTACATGTCACAAGAAAACATTTAAAATGACACTGAAACAATCATTGATAACATGGAGCATGGAGGAAAAAGGTAAAGAAAACAACTTTTGGCTTGTTTTGGCATGAGACCTTGATGCAATTTGGGTTCCCCAAAACCACGTGAAGGGTGATGAAATAGAAGTGCTCAAAACTGATTTAAAAAAATAAGCAGGCTTTACAAAAACCCTCTTTTTCTTAGCCCAGCCAACTTCTCTACATGGTCTGCACATACAATAGATACATTCATTATTGTCCAGGGGAAGACAGCAACTGCCTTTCATTTTGAAGAGCGTGGTGGAGAGGCTGAAGAGAGACGCTGCGGCTGAAGGCGAGGACGGTGTTCAGGAGAACAGAGGCGGCCAGGTGTTCTTCAGAGCAGCACTGAGCAGGTGGAAGGTCTCTGGGACGGGCGGTGGGGGTGGAGGGAGCAGGAGACCAGACCTGAAGCTCGGCCCGTGAGAAAGGGGAAAGCGGGGCTCCCGCTGCTGGGCAGGGTGGCACGGTCGTGTCTCCGCCTGAGCAGTGCTGGGTTTGTCCTCGGCCTGGGCTAAGCCAGGGCTGGGAGACGGGGCTTGGCCTCTCTTCAGGGGAACCTAGGACAGGTGCAGAGCCTAGCCATGGGTGCCACGAGAGGGGCTTTCCCTTCGGGTCTGCTTATTAGGGGGTTGTTAAGGCAATAGGGACTTCAGCAAACTAGAAGTTGAGGGCAGCTGAACCAGCCGCACTGAAGATAAAGGAAAGATGAGAAGCGGTCCCTTTCTCCTCGGCTACGCTTCCCCCAAGCACAGGGAGCCTTGGCTCCTGAAGCTCTGAATTTACAGTACAAAGTAGCGGAGGGCCTGCCCTTTGGAAGGCTCCGTGGAAAAGAAGGCTCGTCCCTCACTTGGGGCAACTTGACCAAAGCTCCTATGCTCCAGAATCTCCCTCCCGAGCCCCTCAGGAGGGCAGAGCGTGGTTACCCCGCTGGCTAGAGAAAAGTGGCAGCACCAAGGTTTGTGCAGAGCCAGGTCAAGTCCTTCGCTGTGGACTGGCCTGGCACAGCCCAGCAGCCTCAGGCACCAGGTGTCCTGGAAAGCCAGGCCTGAGGCTTGCAGGCCCCAATGAGGCCTGTGCTCAGCTGGAGAAGAGGACAAGCCTTTGGGGGTTCGAGAATTTCCCTCCAAATCAAACGGAATGACTGCTACAATATCCATGGGAATGTGAGTTCCTTGGAAGGTCTGTGGCCCCTTGGGTGAGTCTCTAGGGGAGAGAAGGAAGCGCCTTTGATCTGAATCCACACACAGGGGAAAGGGCAGAAGGCTGGAAAGAACAGACAGACGAGCCTTTCCTTTCTCCCTGCTCTGGAGTTGATGAGCGGTCTCCCCTTGAAAGGCTGGGGGAAGGCTACACCTTGAGAGCTGCCTGCCATGCTGGGAGGGCCTCCGGCATGATGCTGGGCGGCTGGACTGGAAGGAGACCTGGCCCCAGGTGGTTGCTGCTGCGGGGTACCATTTACTCCAGCCGATGCCCTCCACACCTAGCACTTAGACTGCATGCAGAAAGGACTGCAAGCCGTGGGCGTGAGATGTTCTGCCTCATTACTCAAGACCACTTCAAACGGGGTGTTAGTGGGGACCAAATACGTGGTGGGAGCAAACATTGGTGGTAACAGCCAGCCCGCTGGAGGCCAGTCCAGTCCCTGACTTGTCTCTGCTGGAAACCATTTTGTTTGGGTCCTAAGAAAAGTGGGCACACTTTACCCAGGAATCCAAGAATTATAGTAATACATCAATAATAAAGAAAATATGATGATAAAGCTCTGGGGTATAGACAAAAATAAGATTGGCAATGAATTGATAATTGTTGAAATCCATTGACAGGTTTGTGGGACTTTTTTGGACAATTTTACTTCCATATTTGTTTAAATATGTTTAAAAGTATCTGTAATACAAAACAAGGGCTCTTGGAGAGTATCTGGTTTGATCTCCCACTTTGTAGACAGAACCGAGTGGCTAATTGCCTGAAGTCACACAGGCAGTTCATGCTGAGTCATACTAGAACCCAGCACTCTTTCTGCAGGAATTTGTATATTCTGGTTGTCCTACATTCTGAAATCAATTTTGCTGGGGAGCAGATGTAGCTCAAGTGGCTGAGCGCCTGCTTCCCACATATGAGGTCTCGGGTTCAATCCCCGGTACCTCCTAAAAACAAACAAATGAGAAACCCAACTCTCATTGGGGAGCAGATGTAGCTTGGTGATTGAGCACCTTCTTCCCATGTACAAGGTCCTGGGTTCAAGCCCTGGTACCTCCTAAAAAATTAAAAAATTAAAATCAACTCTGCTTCTACCACATTGAAAAACAGGTGGCTATTTTTTTTAACTCCTGCCAACCGGCCTTGAGGAGCATAATAATAATGGCACATACCAGTTACTGCTTTGCTGAGCTAACAGACACCCTTCTGGGATGCCTGGAGGGCCCAGTGCAGCCAGCAGCCTTTGGTTTGGGAACACGGATGTCACAGCGAGCAGTGAGCTGGGTGGCCTGACACCGGCAGGCAGTAGCTGCTGAGTGGGATTTTTTGCTCAGCTGTGCCTAAGTTAGATGTGTTTAAGAACACGGGGGAACACAAGAGCTCCAAATCTCTCTACTGACTGTCAGTTTAATAAACAAATTAAAACACACAAAATTGGAGGTACAATGTGATTGCAACTGCACAGCGAATGTGCACATACCTGGGCGGCCAGGAGAGACACACCCTGGAAGGGAACTCGGAAGGTACATGCTCACATGAAGAGAGGTGCGTTAGGGTAGTGGGATAATAGAGGAAAATCTTTCAGTCTCTACCATGTTTTATGGTCTTTGGACCCATGGCCCTAAGTCTGGAGTCGGGGTTTAGTTCCTTGCCAGAGCTGGCCACATGGATGACCGCTCCCGGGGCTGGCCAATTCTGGAGGCTCCCTTCCTCTAGAATGCCACCTGCAGGGGCTCCCTGCAGCCCCAACATTTCTCAGGCAGAACACTCACCCCAAGAACTGACGGGACAGAGCCGTTGCCGTAACTGCCCAGTTCTCCTCAGGGTCCTTCCTGAGCCTCTGGCCACTGCCGGGCCCTGTTCAGTCTCCTCTGAGGTGTGATTGGGGGTGGGGCAAGTCATGTTTATGGTTCTTGAAGGGCAGCTGCTAAACACAGAGCAGGGCTGAGGGGTAAAGGGCTGGAGCTGCAGCCTGACGGGACGTTCAGAAGCCTCCAGCTCCTGGTGTCTTCAGACAAGCAGCACTGCACTCTAATTGGGATCAAAACTCTCTCCACTCAATAAGAAAAAGACTTTTAAGAACTGGAGTCTGGAGAAGGGAGGCAGGACTCACGGGGTGACACCAGAGTGAGCCGACGACCTCAACAGCAGACGGTGGATTTTAATTTTAAAATGAAAATCAAGGTGCAGTCTAGATTAGGACCTTGCAGGCTGACGGGGACACAGGCTTCTCCCTAAGGAAAGCAGACCAGATGAGCTGGATCCTCCACACCCCTTCAGGGAAGACGGCAGAGCCAGGAGGTCGGCCACCATTTTCGGGGAATGGCAGCCCAGGGAGCTCCTGGGCCCACCTTGCTGCACGGAGACAGCAAACTTTGGATTCTGGTGGCTCAATGGAGATAAAAACGGGCAGAAGGAGGCACATATAAAAACTGAAGGAATTTACAGCAAATGTTCTGAAAAATGGCTTGGATTAAATGTTGTGGGCGGATGAAGCTCTGGCACGTGCGACAACATGGCTGAACCTTGAAGACATTACACTGATTGGGATAAGCCAGACGCAGAAGGGGAAAATTGTATGGTCTCGCTGATGCGAAATAATTAGAAGAAGCAAACTCAGAGCCAGAATCTAGACTATGGGTTGCTAGGGGATGGGGTGGGGAGAGGGGATGGGGGCCTAAGGCTTAAATTGCACAGAGTTTCTATTGGGTTGATTGTAAAGTTTTGGGAATGGATGGTGGTGATGGCAGCACACCACTGTGCATGGAACTAACTGCACTGAATTATAGGTGTGAATGTGTTAACAGTGGACATTTTAGGTTGTGTATATGTTACTAGAATAAAAAAAAAAAAGCGGGACTGTACAATACAGTGAACCCTCTTGTAAACGATGGGCTATAGTTAATGGTACAATCATAAAAGCGTTCTTTCATGAATCGTTACAAACATACCACATGAGTGCAAGGTATTAACAATAGGGTGGTATATGGGAATTCGGTTTTTTGCATGGTTTTTCTGTAAACCTACAGTTTCTCTAATAAGCTATAGAAACTGAAGCAGAGGGGGGTGGATGTGGCTCAGATGGTTGGGCGTCCGTCTCCCATATGGAGGGACCTGCGTTCGATCCCTGGGACCTCCCAGTAAAAATTTAAAAAAATTAAAAAATTAAAAAAAAAAAAAAGAAAGAAACTGAAGCAGAGCCCTAAGAGGAACTGTAGAATTTTCTTCCTGGAGGACTGAATGACCTCAGGAATGGACGACATCGCAGAAAGCTAGAATGGGTGAAAGAGAGAAAGCGGTGCGTGGGTGGGAGAGGGGACCACTGTGCTTGTCTAGAAAGAATCCCTCAAGGAGCAGACTTTGTCAGGGCAGGTGATAGACTCAGGGTCTGCAGCTTCTTATTCTCATCGTTCTTCCTCATCCCTCGAAAATATAGGAAAACAAGATTCAGCTCATTTCTCATCCAAATTCCTGACCCTCTTAACATGGCTTACACAGAGAGGGGCTGGAAGAGGGGCTTGTGTGCATGTGTGTTATGGGGACTGCAGTCATTGAGAAAATAAACTCTTCTTTTCTCTTACCAGGGACTTGTATAAACTGGTGACTTGGGAAATATCATCTGAATTTCATAAATTAAATGGAGGACTCTGAGCTCCTGGCTATCAGTCAGGAAAGGGACAAAAGGGCATAGAGACCCGGGGTCTAATGCTGGGTCTAATTTCTAGCTGTGCTTCTTTGGGTAAATGCTCCATCTCTCTCTGGGCTTCATTTCTCTGTAAAGTGAGGCTCTAGGTCCTTTCGGGCGTGAATAATTTGTTTTTAGAGAACTGAGATCAGTCTGGAGTAGGGTTAGGTATGGCTGGGAGGTCTCTCCTGGCCTTGGACCCAGTGGGTGCACACCTTGCTCCTGGCGAGTGGTGAGTAACTTTTCTAGCAGGTTCCTTGGGACTCCTGGCTAATGCTGCTGTGGAAGGAGGGGAGACAGAGGCTTATCCTCCTGGCCTCAGGACAGCCGAGCAGGAGAGGCGCAGAGTGAGCCCAGGCCTTGTGGAGTCCTCCTCTTTGCAGTCAGCCTTGACCATAAGGGAAACTAGGAACTGCCATTTCAACCTAATGGGAATTTACTCTATTTGGAAAGATGTCCACCAGCAGTGGTCGGACCGAGTTGTCAAGGCTCATGATCACATGAATCACAGAGGAGTGAAGGACGTGTGGGAAGACGCTTCTGAAGCATAGGAGCGTGGACGTCTGAACTCTGATGAATTAGAGGGCAGGGACGTCGCAGTGCCACCAGGCTGGCTGTCAGAGCCGACAAGCCTGAAGATGTAAAACAACCCGCTGTCTCCAGATTTGAGGGGAGGGAATGGCCCATTCGGAGGGAGACTTTTCTGCAAAAAAATACCAGGGTCTGCAAAAGCACAGATTGTGGAGATGAAGGGGCTTCTACTAGCAACTGCATGTGCTGATTGCTAGCAATGGGTGAGGGGGGGATCAGAATTCGGGCTGGGAAATGCATAACGGCCACCAGGACTCTCTTCCTGGTGTGCCAGGGGGAAAGCAAGCCCCCGGGTCACTCTGGAGAACATACTCCAGTCCATTCACCAGGTGGTGCAGAAGCCAGACAGCCCAGGCTGGACTTGGATGCCAGATTCTCTGAACTAGAGTCTCTCGAGCAGCGAAAGACACTCCTTCCCCCGAGCAGGCCCAGGTGTCCTGAGGAGAGGGGGTGCTGCAAGCATTGTCCCCAAGCCTACAGAAACGGAACCTCTCAGGTGGCTAAAAGAGCCACCTCTGCTGTAAGCACACAGAAGACCCAAGAAAGCGCAGTTCCCTCTCCCCCACTCAGCTACGCACTGCCTCATCTTACACACGGTGAGCTTGAGGCATGAGAAAGGAGAGATTTTCTGCAGATCTCTTATTAATCTGGTGACATACCTAGAAGGGAAATCCAGGTTCTCTCTTTCTGAGTCCCCCCCAAATTCTCCATTGCCTTTCTGCTTAACTCACATTTAAAGTCTATCAATCTGTCTATAATATATAATATGCATTATTATGTATAAAATATAAATAATTCTTAGATTCTTGCTTAACTTCCTGTCCTTTTTCCCTCCTTTATATAACTAGGCTTGAAAAAATATATTCTGTGACAAGGGAAAACCGCAGGACTGCTCAAAGGCTAGACCTCTGGACAGGGAGAGGACTGTCCTTGTCTACGGGGCCAGGGGGGCGCTTCAGATCTGGACTTTACAGCAAATTAGATGGAACACAATTCGATTGCAAGTGGCAATGGAAACGTCTGTGCCGGATGAAGTGAGCTTCCACAAGCTGGTTTCAAGGAACAATAAATACAGCAGAGAGAGAGAGATACACTTTGCTGAATCTTGAGTAATAAAACGAGTTATAAATAGAATTATGCTAAATTAAGAAGACGAGCGTCATAGGGATAGTCTGGTCCACAACCAATCACCATTAGAATCAAAAAGTAAACCGGCCTTTTCACTGAGTACCTCCACAACATTTCTCAATGCACTAAGTACATTTTAACCATGCAAAAATACACAAACATCTTAACTAGGTTTTGTGGGGGTTTTTGCCAAAAAAAATTTTTTTCAAACACCAACATTATGCATTTTTTGTTAATTATATTGGTTAAAGTAACAGCCAGCGGCTGCCAAATATCAGATACATCATATACATATTTTTATACAGAATCTGGACAACACAACATTACACATCAGAGAGAGAAAGAGAGAAAAAGAGAAAGAGATTATTTGTTCCTTTGTGGGTTTCTTGCGGCTGTTGTTCAGTAAAAAAATAAAGTAAAATATGAGAAGCAATGCTAAGAGGGAAAACACTTCAACAAGTTAGGAATACATAGGAAGAATTGCTAATCAGAAATACAGGGGGAAGAGTTCATATTTAGGTCTGTGTCTAGAATTTTCTTCACTAAGAAACAAAAGAGCACAACAGGTGTATTGGTTTGGAAAAGCAGAGAGAGCTATAACATCATGCTGTCTGTTTCCCAGCACGTTTCCAGCAAGAAGAAAAACTCATAATCACAAATTAATTTCACAAGTTTTGTTTTCAAAAATGTCCTCCCTTACCCAGGAAGCTGGGTAAAGCAGGGGTGGGGGCAGCTCAGTTGAGAGAGTCCTTGGCAAAGGTTTGGCCAAAACGGCTGGCCTTAAAGTAGTTGGAGATACGAGCTGTCGGTGGGAATCCGCGCAGTGAAACGCGAAGTCGGCTTGCTCCAGTCTCCACAAGCTTGCCCGCTGCCGGCTAGCGGTCTGGCCGGGACACACCCCGCCACAGGTTTGCCTAGCCAGGCCCCATCCTGCCCCGTAAGCATTTGGCGCCAACACAACCTTAAGAATTCAACCTGGAAAGAAACGAGACCTTGAACACGACCTATGGAAGCGCTACTGTGGTCACAGTTAGATACAAAAATGTGAAAATTCAGATGTCATCAAAAATACAAAACCAGTTTCAATAAGATTTGCTCTTTTTTTTTTTAAACCATTACAGTGCAAGGTTTTTCAAATTACAGTAAAAGTTATGTGTCTGCTTACAGTAACTAGAGTAAGTAGCTGATTTTGTTCTGCTAGAATCAGAGGTCCCTGATAAGTGAGAATGCACCAATCTGAAATCAACCGAGCACGAGAATGAACATCTGAACAGAAACACAGTTCACTACGGCCTTTGCGCCTTCAGAGAGTAACGAAGGAATGGTGTCGTTTGCACAACTTATTAGCATGAGGTTCTTCTTCCGTTAAAAAATAAACTGATGGCATTAAAATTCCAACAAGAGGACTGGAAAACTGGGTCTGAAGGGTGGAGGACCTGAAGAGTTTCCCACATCACTGAGCCTTTCCCATTGCACTTAAAGAAAACAGACTTCTCTCAGCAGGAGCCTCTTGGGGCGGTGCTGCTTTGTGCTTCTGCCCACCGCACCCCAGGCTGTTGGAAAGGAGCACACCACCCACTAGGTAAGAGGCAAACGTCATCGCTGCCGTCAAGAACTAAGCCTCAGGAGCGGAAAGTGGGACAAGGGCTGGGAGGGCGGGGGACGGGCTGAGGGCCCTCCTCGGGCGGACGCGTGGCCCTCCCGAGGGCCAGCGCGCCTCTCAGAGCCTCGTGCTTTGAAAGGCAAGAAACGGAGAGCAAGAACCAGACGGCGACCTCGGAGGAAAAGAGCTGACCTTCTCGGAGCGCCAACGGGTGGAAAACGAGCAAGGTGGTTAAGTGAAATGACTCGGTAACCGTCCTCGCATGGACTGCTGGGGGACACGAGAGAAGCCAGGGTGACTGGCCACTTGAAGATTTGTTGACGTGAGCCATACTGGGGTGGGTCAGGAGATGGAAAACCAGCTAGAAGGCCACAAGGGTGCTCCACTCCATGTCCAAGAGGAAGGGACGGGTGTTTGGCAGCCACAGGCACAACCATCAGAACAGAAGCCTGGGGGGGCCGCGACAGTCCAGTCCTTGTTGGTCTCTGGCCTTTCTCAAGTAGCCCATCCCCAGCCTCACCCCGGCACATGCATCACTCTGACCCATCTGACTGGCCCTTTACCAAGGCCCTCTAAACTCCTGATATTAAAAAGCAACAAAAGGCTGGTATTTTGGGGCTGAAACCTGCCAGCCCTGTGTGGGGTGGGGCAGCATCTCCCATCTCCTCTGGACCGTGGCCAGGTGCATTGATCCATCTGCCACCTGGTGACCTGTGCACAGGTGAGCTAGCCCTTTAATCACACTGACGGTCCCAAAGGGAAGCAACACAAGCTCCTCGGCCACGTTAGAAAGTTTTCCTACCTGTGATACAGAGCATAGGGTGCTGTGAGCCCAGGAAGCACTGTTACTTGATTTAAATCTGGTCAGTGGAGGAAATTCGGGCTTCCTCTAAAAATTTTGCTCTGGTTACAGGAACACGCTGAAAACCAAATGTAACCCAAATGCAGACTCATCCTGCTGTGACGGGGAATGAATAACCGCCGACCACGGACGGGAGAGGAGGCTGCTTCAGCCTGCATCAGACCAGTGCATCCGTTCCTCACGAGGAAAAGAAAGCTCTGCCAGAGCCCACAAACCAGGAAGCCACCCGCCCCAGCCCGGCTGAGGCTGACCGAGGCGCTCGGCCCCAGCGCCAGGCCTCCTGCAGCAGCTTTGCCAGGGCCCCTTCTGCTCTGGCCCTGCTCTCTGCATAAGGTGCTCATGTGCATTCTCCTCCCGGAGCCTTGCTAGGCTTTCCAGGCTCATTTCTCACCTAACTTTCCCAGCATTCAGTATCCATTCACAACCTAGGAGAGCAAAGTGGTTGTCCTGGAAACACCTGCTCCTCACCCAGCCTCCAGCCTGCTCTCCTGCTCTTCAGAGATGCCAGGGCCCCAAACAAGCCCTGCAGCTCTGCCCAGGGCCCTGGGTGCCACTGAGGAGTGGCCACCTCCAGGCCAGCTGCGCGTCTACAGAGACTGTTGACCGTGGATCTTTCCTTGAACGGAGGAGCTTTTAGAAGCTGCCACCTGCTCTGCCTAAAGGGCGTTAGCAAACGCCTGTGTTCTTTGCGAGCTAAGTGCCCACAGCATTGCCCAGCAAGATCTGCTCTCTCCAGATGGTGCAGTTCTGATCCTCCTGTTTGTGGAGCGACAGCATTTGAAGATTTGTGATCACAGGTGTGTTTACACGAGGAAAGGAAGAGATTGAAACCAGGGAAGGAGGTTTTATGTAATGGCTTAGAGACTAAAGAGACGCTCAGTGATTCCTCTCCGCTGAGCTGCTGCTGCTTTCCCAGGCAGAGCTTAGCCTGGTTAAAATGGTCCAGGACGGCTGGGATGCCCCTCACTTGGTAACTAGAATGCTGTAGACACGGTTCAGCTGCGGAGCTGCCCCTGGCCGGAAGAGTCCCAAAAGCACAATTGTGGAGGAGAGACGTCAGCGCAGGGGTGCTGCTGGGCGCGACCTCCAGCCCTTCTCACTCTCCAGAGAACGGGGATTGGGCATCACTGGCTGTTGGGAATCATGTTTCCAGGCTAGAATTCCAGCCCTCCTCCTCTGCAGGCCAGTTGGCCTCCCTGACCCTCAGGCTTCCTCATTAGCATATGGGATGTGATGCTGCTTTGCTCATCGGGTTATTGAGAAGATTAAATGAGAGAGTGCATGTGAAAGCGCTCAGCAGACATTCAACAAATGCAGGAGACGACCTCACTCACCTATATTAAAAGCATCATTCCTTCCAGATGGATAAAAAAAAATCACTGTTAGAAAAAAAAGTTAGAGAATTCCCTGCGTCTAAAGCACTTGGAGCCTATAGTCTGCTCTAAGCGGAGTTCTACAGGACGGTGGGGTCCAGGGGTATTTTTTGCTTGAGGTTTTTTGTTGCTGTCGTCATTGTTTCTCAGTAACGTCTTAACCTCTTAACAAGTGTGGCTGATTCTCATCTGGTGATGAGCTAATGCTCTAGTGTTCACCCCAATACCCTTAAACTATTTGACTTCGGCAAAAATGGGGTTGGATAAAAAAAAGTATTTTTTACATTCAAAATTATTAGGGTGGTGAGAAGTTGGCTTCATCTTTTCCATGGTTAAAACAAGAGAAAAATACCGTTAACTGATTTAGGAAACGTTTACCTGCAATTAATTAATTAATTAATTAATTTAAATCAGGGGGCGGCGCGGACACAACCCCCTACCAACACAAATTCTGCGGTGGAGTTTCCCCAAGTGGGGAAATCGCGGGGGTCAGCAGACCCCCAGGCAATGGATCGGCCTCGCCCTAGGAAAAGCACCTTCGCGATCATCGTGCCTCCCTGCCAGGTAAGTATTTTACCTGCAATTTAAAGAAGGTTCGCCTGGTTCTTATGCTTGCAAACACTCAAGTGGGTTAGCAAGGAGGAGCTAGGTGTTTCCCTTCTGGGTGCTTTTCAGAAGGCAGTGCAGCCTGTGGACGGTTACGTGCTCCACCGGCATTGGTTAGAGGAGTGTGTGTGGGTAACAGACTTGACGTCTGGAAGGGACCTCACAGAGCGCCACCTTCAGTCTGCAGAAGAGGAACCTGCTTGAGCCCACAGAGCGGGTTGCTGGCAGATCCGGCACTTCCGCTGCCGCGCTGGCCGGTGGAGAGGCGCAGGCCTGCCTGGAGCGGGGGCTGAGCTGGGCGGCATCTCTGTGTGGGCCTGTGAGGCCACAGCCTCGCGCCCTAGACGTTATGCGTTTCTACTTACAGGAGTCGCACTTGACCTGCTCGTACCCAGCCATGTTTAGGGTCCGGGCAAACAGTAGACAAATCTCTAGATGAACAACTGATGTACTTTCAGTGGTCCAATTTGCTTTTAGCTACACTAGGCAATTAAGGAAGGAACAATATCTACTTCTTGAATATATATTAAAAAATCACTATTTCTCATCACTGTAAAACGGTGGGGACTTTAAGAAATCACTACCTATTGACATACTGTATAGCTTTAAAATAGATGTGCTTGGAGATAAGTGTATAATATTTCAGAAGTGGAGACCTGGTAAGTGATAAACGCAATAGACATGATATGTCTTGGACTTAGGAAGTCTTTTGATAAAGCGTCTCCAGATGCATCTCAGCATTAGCCATGAGAATATAAGTGACGGATAAAGGATTAGTCTTGAGAGAAACTGACAAGCATTCATTTTTGGCCTAAAGGGGCACTGTGGGGTGTGTACTGCCAGGGTCACCCCTGGGCCCGTTATTTCACAGGAAACTTTGGCTGATTGAAGCAAGGCCCATTTTGACTCCCACGTCGGCTGCGGCATCCCGCTTGTCTCTTGGCTGCTCTGAGAGAACCGCCTGCTCCTCGTTCTCTGCGGCCAGGCACGTGTTTACGGCATACTGCTTAACCTGAGCTTGTACGTCTGTGGCGCTCAGCACAGAGGCGGGTGCTCTGTGGACACGAAGAACTGGTGGCTGAGGACAAGAGCAGCATGGGGTGGGAATGCTGCGCTTCAGGCCTTTCGCTTCTGGATGAGGGGCCGTGAGGGGTCCATTCCCAGACTGACTGTGTCATCTTTAGGTCCCCAGGTGAGGACAATGTGATGCTGCTGAAGCATCCCATTTTTTTCCTAGAGCAAGCTACCTTGAGGAAAGGGGAATTTTTTATTACTCTTTCTTCTTTTTGTCTGTTCTGTCTCAACTCTTTCTGGTTAAGCCACTTTATAAGGGCCCACAGTGGTCTGTACAAAGCAGCCTCTAAAAATAGCTGCCAAGTGAGCCACTAAATTGGCAAGCAACGGAGGTTACTTTTAGGGAAAGGAAGGGAAGATAGAAGACACGGTGTGCTCACTGATCCCTCAAGAGCTGTCCCTGAGGTCCTAAACCACGGATATGCCATGAATGAGGAGTGCTCAGCAATCATTCAGAAAGACAGGAGAAGGCAGGGAGCTCACAGTGTGCCACTTCCTCTCTTCTATGAGCTCAGGGACGCTAAGCTACCTTCTTTTCCTTTGAAGTACAGACAGCTTTACCTGTACTCATCATTTTCAATCTAACATCTCAGCACCTTATAGACAGGTTTTAGCTCCCCAACCAACCTGTGAAATACTTGAGCACAGGGTCTAGTCAAGAGCCTGGGCTATTTGCTGGATGAACAATAAGTACGTAAGTGAAGAGAGTAAATTAATGAACAGGAAAAAATGTGCATGGCATCAGGAGTCTGCAAGCCCTTGATTCTCAAGAGAAATGAAATCTTCTCTTTAACACCAGGAGAGACTGCTACCAGTTTTGACAGCTGGCATGCAGCAAAGCCAGTTTGTGCCTCATGAGATACACATTATTTTCTCAGGGCACACTGTCTTTGGAAATCAGGAAGCGTTTCTGGCTGCAGCCGATGCCTCAGGACCCTGCTCTTAGACCGTCTCAGAATGGGTTGTTTGTCCACAGGTTGAATACACCGCCTGCTGCAGGCCCAGATAAAATGTACCACTGTAGGGGTGAACTTAAAGCAAGGTCAAACACCTCCACCAGTCAAGTGAGGGGTGTGTGGTGGAAAGGGCAGGCGCTTTCAATCAAGGCAGCTCAGCCCACATCGTGACTGTCACCCGAAGCTGGGCATGTCATTCAAACCTGTCTCACTCAAATGAGTCTCACTTTCCTCATCTGTAAGATAAGGCTGTACTTCATTTATACTCCCTACACAATACGGTTATTATGAAAAACGGGTTAGGTAAATTAAATAAGAAAACATACAGAAAAGCACTTCGCAAAGTGCCTGCAAGAAGCAAGTGCTCGGTGGATATAAGTTAAATCTGAGCTGAATGACCATGCGGCAACGCAGCGCTGAGAGTCCACCTGCTGTTTGCAGCACGCGGGCGGCCCGGGATGGGCAGGTGAGCGCGCTCAGCAGAGCCGCTGCTGGGAGCGGTAGAGGAAGTTAGCAAAACTGACGCTTGGACTTAAACGGTTTGTGCAAAATAGAAGCCCAGCTTTTCTGAGTGGCTGCTTGGCTGATACGGCTCGGCTTTCTGCCCCAGGGATGCAAATGCTCACCGTCTCACTCGTTCTGAAAAGATTGCAAACCATGAACGGGCAGCAAGAGGGTCGTTTTGTGGAGGTTTGAGGGAGTGAGCATAGTGCACCAGACCACGGGGACTCGGGTGAGTCCAGCCAGGACTCCAAACACGTCTGCTCTATTAAATTAGCTCCTAAACCCAGGAATGCCATCCCTTGCATTTTCACCTGCGCATGCTGAGAACCTGAGCTCTGTATCAAAGGCCAGGTCCCACTCTCAGGAATGGATCCGACTGTGGCTAGGTCCCAGCACTTGCCCTGCTTCTCACCCAATGTCGAAATGCC
>JAQZBX010068222.1:0-15790 GCA_029593785.1 Cabassous unicinctus
AAAAAAAAATGGTAGATGCAAAGTGGAGCTCTCATTCTGGCTTGAGGGAAGTGATGTGATATGGGACTCCAGGGGCAACAGCAGCTCTTGTATTATACGGAGTTCAAAGGTTACAGAATGTCTGCCATCATAAAATCTACTATGAGATCACTTCCCTCCCTCTTCTGTGAACAACCTAGGGCTGTTCAGGTGGGGATTTGGGAGAAGTGAGATTTTGTTTGAAATCAAAGCAATTAATTTTTTAGCTTTAAGTTCTCTAAATTCTATCATTATTAATACTATTTTAATTAATAGACTTTTAAGAGCAGGTTGAATTTTACAGGAAATTGAGCAGATAGTACAGATAGTTCCCATATACTGACTCTTGCCTCAGCTCAGTTTCATGCATTATTAATATCTTTCATTATTATGGTACATTTTTGCAATTCATGGACCAATACTCATATATTATTATTTACTAAAGCCCATATTGCAATATGGATTCACTCTTTTTGTTGCACATTTCTATAGGATTTGAAAGATACAGAGTGTCATGCAACCACAATTGCAGTATCATATAGAATAGTTTCACTGCCCTAAAATTTTCCTATGCTCCACCTATTCATCCCTCTGACCCTCCCTCCCAATCTCCTGGCAACCACTGAACTTTTACTGTTTCTAGTTTTTTTTTTCTTGATTTAGTCCTTTATTTTACAAGACTTCATCATTAGTAAAAACTTTAAAAAGTATATTGCATGGGGTATAAACTTTCTGAGGAATTACATTTCTTAAAATATCTTTTTTTCTGCTTGCATAGGTGCTTGACAATTTTGCTGGGTATAGAATTCTAGGTTCAAAATCATTGCTTCAGGGTCTAACTCTTTTTTATTTTTTTAAAAAGATACTTAGATTACATAAATGTTACACAAAAAATATTGGGATTCCCATATGCCCACTCCCCATACTTCCCACACCCTCCCACATAAACAACATGCTTCACTAGTGTGGCACATTCATTGCAATTGATAAATGCATCCTGGGGCATTGCAACTGAGCATGGATCACAGTTCACACTGTCGTTTACACTCTCTCCCACACAATTCTGCAGGTTATGGGAAGATATAAAATGGCCTACATCTGTCATTGCAATGTCATTCAGGATGATTCCCAAATCCTGAAAAAGCCCCTGTATTACACCTGTTTCCCCTCTCCCTGCTCTCAAAAGCCAACAGTGGCCACTGCCTCCACATCAATATTACAATTTCTTCCATTGCTAGAATTACAATAAGTCTGTAGTAGAATACCAGTAAGTCCACTCTAGTCCATAGTTCATTCCCCAATCCTGAGGATTTCGGCATGGTGATGTTCACTCCAGCTTTAATTGAGAGGGGGCTTTGATCCCATACAGCCAATAGATGGGACTCTCTTGTTTGCAGTTGTAGGCTCTCTCATTTCCTTGGTATTGTCTCTAGTTTTGACTTTCCAGAATGTCATATTGTAGGAATCATACAGCTAGTAGCCATTTAAGATTCACTTCTATTTGTGTTTCTTTTTTTTTAAAAGAAGTTTTAGATTAACATAAAAGTTACACCAAAAATATAGAGGATTCCCATATACCCCACCCCCTCACATTTTCCCCTATTGATAACAGCTTTCATTAGTGTGGTACATTTGTTAAAATTGATGAAAAAATATTGAAGTATTGCTGCTAGCCATAGTATATAATTTACATAATGATTTACACTTTGCACTGAACAATTTTATAGGTTTTGACAAAATGTGTAATGGTCTGTATTCATCATTGCAATATCATGCAGAGCTATTCCAATGTCCCAAAAATGCCCCATGTACAACTATTCTTCCCTCCTCCTCACCTCAGAACCTCTGGCAACCACTGTCATTTTATCAATGTTACAAGTTCTTCTATTACTAGAATAATAATAAGTCTACTTTGGCCAATGATTGCATTCCCCCCTTATATTTGCTCATTCCTCAATCTTGAGGATTTGGGGATGGAGATGCCCACTCTGCTTCTGATTGAAAAGGGGCTTAGATCCCATGGGACAAATGGATGGAACTGTCTTGCTTGCAGTTTAAATGCCCTCTGGTTTTTTTGGGTATGGGCATTGTCCATTATCATCACTTTGTTAGTCGTCTTGGGTGAGTCCAATGAACTTGAGAGTAGCTGTTGGGTGCAAATCTGCTGAGATTCAGGGCTCAACCAGCATATGAATAGACTGAAATTGAAGTCTTTGATACATATATTTAATGGGTATAGGGCTAATTAAAGGTTCAAATAAAAGGGGCAGGAGAGCCATGTGTAGGAAAATTATAAATGAATCTAACTCTGTTACACTAGGGAGATAGGTTAACATAATTCCAAAGAAAGGCCCACCATGGGATGCTGATTTCCTGGGATTAACTTCCCTGCCTATAGTGTCCAGATGTCTCTAGAGCTCTCAGGGGCACCCCTGCCATAGGCATTGTTTACTATGGCAGTCAGTGGGCTCCTCCTGAGATGTGCATAAGCGTAACCTCTCGAATGACCTCTGACACCCTTTGAAATCTCTTGGCCATAAAAACTCTTCTGTATTTAATATTTCCTGTTTTGGTCAAGGTCTTTTTCCAAATTCATTGTGAATTAGTGCTTGGTAATAATCCCTCAGTGCCAGGGAGGCCTATCCCCAGGAGTCAATTCCCACTTCAGGGAGAAGGCAGTAAGCTTATATGCTGAGTATGGCTTAGAGAGAGGCCACATTTGAGTAACAAGGTTTTCAGGAGCCAACTCTTAGGCAATACACATTAGCAGACTAAGTTTCAATTTTACAAGAATAAGGTTCATAAGTAAAAGCATTAATATCAAGGACCTGGCATATTGGTCAGTCCTCTTTTGCTAGGCACTGTTTATGTACTCTAAAGATTCTTGCCACTCTCTTAGAGATTGTAACAAGCCACTCCAGGATGGGAATTTAATATTTTGTTGGTTATTGTGTAGGTCTCCTCCCACTGAGATAACACCCCATGACCACATGAATCCATTCGTATTGCATAGAGGCATGCTCCGGCACTGAATCCTTCCCCACACATACCCCCACCAATGACACCCTGCACCAGTGATAGTCCCCAACCATGGTTGTAAATTTTTTGCAATCCAAAATCTCCCCCCCAAAAAGGCAATGTTTTTTGCATTGTGCATTTCATCACTGTAAGATCTGTTATCTTTTATATATATTTAAATTTCTTCTGTATGCTCCCCCATTGTCTTACTATTTTTCATGTTATTTTCAAAGAAGCTTTAGGTTACAGAAATGTCACAGAAAATATAGGGCATTCCCATAAACCCTACCCACTGCCCCTGTCATATTTTCCCCTATTAACTTCTTTCATTAGTGTGGTACATTTGTTACAATTGTGAACAAATATTGAATGAATATTACTAACCATGGTCAATAGTTTACATCATGATTTATATTTTGCACCATACAATTTTATAGGTTTTGACAAAATGTGTAATGACCTATATCTGTCTTTGCAAAATCAGGCAGAACAATTCCAATTCCCTAAAAATGCCTTATTCTTCCCTTCCCCTCCCCTCAGAACCTATGGCAACCACTAAGTTTCAATTTTTCAAGAATAAGATTCATAGTTACATGCAGTAATATTGAGAGCTTGAAATACTGGTCTCTTTCTTTTATTAGGCATTGCCTATGTACTCAACATATTCTTGTCCCTTTATTTGAGAATGCAGCAGAACTCCCCAGGATGGGAGTTTAATATCTTCTTGTTTATTGTTTGGGTCTCCCCCCAGAAAGATAACGCCAAATGACGATGACATTCATATTCCACGGAAACATGCCCCAGTACACCCTTTACCACATATCCCCCCACCACTGACACCCTGCACCAGTGAACCTTCCCTGCCATATTATCCAAAGGAACATTCCCACTATTTTAGTTTCAACCACAGACCTACAAATTTCCAGGGTTAATCTGTTCCTTCCTCCATTCCTCCCCCTCAGTTCCATGGATAGTCCAATGCAACACCCCCACCCTGCTCACCCTCATATTCCAGCAACATCGACCATATTCACATCCCTGCAACACCATCACCCCCATCCACTGCCTATCCACCCCTTCCACCTTCTCATAGCTTCTCCTGAGATTGAGTATCAGCTCACCACACTCGACTCCTTTTCTGTCTCCTGATAATCTATCTTCCAAACTCTCTTTCTGTGAATCTGTTCAATATGCTAGGGTCATATGTGAGGCCATGCAACATTTGATCTTTAGTGACAGGATTATTTCACTCAACATAAGGTTTTCAAGATTCATCCATGTTGTCACGTGTGTCAATACTTCTTTCTTTCTTATAGCTGAGTAATATTCTATGGTATGTATATAGCACATGTTGCTTATGCATTCATCTGTTGATAGACAATTGTGTTGCTTCCAACATTGAGCAATAGTGAATAATGCCACTATGAATATTGGTGTGCATATATCTGTTCATGTCCCTGCTTTCAATTTTCCTGGGTATATATCTAGCAGTGGGATTGCTGGATCATATGGCAATTCTACAGTTAGCTTCCTGAGGAACAGCCAAACTGTCCTCCACAATGACTGCACCATTCTAAATTTCAACCAGCAGTGGATGAGGGTTCTCTATCCTTTACATCTTTTTTGTCCTTCTATATGTTAATGTGAAATATTACATTGATTTTCTTATGTTGAACTATCCTTTCATATCAGGGATAAAGCCCACTTGATCATGGTGTGTAATTCATTTGATGTGTTGTTGAATATAATTAGCCAGTATTTTGTTGAGGATTTTAGCATCTAGGTTCATTAAAGAGATTGGTCTGTAGTTTTCTTTTCTTGTGGCATTTTTATGTGGCTTTGGTATGAGGGTGATGTTGGCATCATAGAATGAGTTTGGTAATGTTCACTCCATTTCTATTTTTTCTGAAAAGTTTAAGCAAGATTGGTGTTGGTTCTTTCCAGAATGATTGATTGAATTTACCCTTGAAACCGTCTGGAACTGAGATTTTCCTGGTTGGGAGGTTGTTTATGACTAAATCAATCTCACTACTTGTGATTGGTCTGTTGAGTTCATCAATTTCTTCTTTCATTAATGTAGGTTGCTTGTGTATTTCTAGAATTTTGTCCATTTCATCTAAGTTATCCGTCTTGTTGGCATACAATTTTTCAAAGTATAATATTATGATCTTCTTCATTTCTGTGGAATCAGTGATGATATCACCCTCTCATTTTTTGTTTTATATATTGGCATCTTCTCTCTTTTTTAATTGTTACTCTAGCTAAGGGTTTGTCAATTTTATTAATCTTCTCAAAGAACTACCTTTTGGTTTTGTTAATTTTTTATATTAATAAAATTTTATTTAACTGAAATATTTCAAAATCCCTAAGTATAAAAGAAAATTGTCTAAAACAAAATAGTGGCAATGTATTGTGGGTTTACAGTCTATATGAATGTAAAATATAAGAAAAAATAACACAAAATATGTGAGAAAGGACTTGAGAGTATACTGATACAAGGTTCTTGCACTGTACATGAATGATATGATATTATTTGAAGGTAGATTCTGTTCAATTAAGCATGCACATTGTAAATCTAAGGGTTACCAATAGAAGTAATATGAAAAACAGTAATAAATAGGAAGACAATAGTGGAGATATACTAGAATCCTTAAATCAATTATTTAAAAAGCAGACAGAAAAAGAAGGAAAGGGGAACAATAAATAGATGAACCAAATGAAATTAGCACACAATAAGGATGACTTTAATCTAATGATATCAATGATTATATTAAATATAAATTGTTAGAAGATAGCAATTAGAAGATAGAGATTGCCATATTGGATTTAAACCAAGACTTACATATATGCTTTCTACCAGAAAAACTCTTTCAAAATAAAGACACAGATAAGTGAAAATTAAAAGAATTGTTTTCAAAAATAAACCATGCAGCACCTGTGGATCCACTCACATCCCTAATAGGATATGAGGGTTCTGATGTTTCCTCAGACTCTCCAGGCAATAGCAGGTACTTTCGGCCTACAGGGACTGAACTGTTGGGTGCACATGGATCCACCCCTACCCTCCAATAAGATAGGAAGGGTCTGGTGTCTCCTCAACCTCTCTGAGCAATTTCAGGCACTTTCAGCCTACAGGTACTGAACTATATGGTGCTTGTTTTTCCATCCCCACCCCCAAAGGACAAAAAGGACAGTATTCTCTCAGTTACTCAGGGCAACAGAAGGAGACTAGTTCACAGGGATTACATTGTTCACCACTCCAGAGGATCCATCCCCAAACCAGGCAGGGTAAGAGGGATGATGGTGCTTTGTCAGAATATTTGGGCAACTGTGGTTATTTTGGACCTGCATAGCATAGATTACTGCCCACACCTGCAGCTCCATCCCTGCCCCAGGCAGTGGAGGAAGGGGCATGACTCCTCATCAGTCTCACCAGGCAACTACAGACAGTCTTGGTCTACATGAATTGGATTATTACACATGACTGCAGTTCTGTCCCTACCCCTGGCAAAGGAGAAAAGTGGGATAAGCTTCATCTGTTCCTGGGGAAACATGGGCAGCTTCATCCTCCACACTTTAGAGTACCAACTACATGCTCCTGCTACACAATCAGCAAGAAAGCCCTAAAGTAAAGAGAAAGTGTGACCAGAATAAATACATCTAGGAAGTCAGATGCCAAGACAACAACAAACAATTACAACCCATACCAAGAAACAGGAAAATATGGCCCAGTCAAAGGAACAAGATAAGCCTCCAGATGACATGAAGGAGTTGAGTCAATTAATCATAGATGTTCAAACAAATATCCTTAATAAATTCAATGAGATAGCTAAAGAGATTAAGGATATTAAGAAGACACTAGGTGAGCACAAAGAAAAGTTTGAAAGCATACATAGAAAACTAGCAAAAGTTTTGGGAATGAAAGGCACAAAAAATGAAATTAAAAATACACTGAAGACATATAACAGGAGATTTGAGGAGGCAGAAGAAAGGATCAGTGAGCTTGAAGGTCACTGAAAGTGAGCATACAGGCCTCTGAAAGTGAGCATACAAAAGTAAATATGGTGAAAAGAATGGAAAAAATTGGACAGGGTCTCAGGGAACTAAACACCTAGCAAGAGACATGCAAACATATGCATCAAGAGTGTCCCCAGAAGGAGAAGAGAAGGGAAAAGGGTCAGAAAGAGTATTTGAAGAAATAATGGTAGAAAATTTTCCAACCCTATTGCAGGACATAGATATCCATGTCCAAGAAGTACAATGTACTCCCATATGAACAAATCCAAATTACACCTGCTCTGAGACACATACTAATCAGAATGTCAAATGCCAAAGACAAAGAGAGAATTCTGAGAGTAGCAAGAACAAATCAATGCATATCATATAAGGGACACCTTATAAGATTAAAAGCATATTTCTCATCAGAAACAATGGAAGCAAGAAGGAAGAGTTATGATACATTTAAGATACTGCAAGAGAAAAACTGCCAGCCAAGAATCTTATATATGGCAGGATTGTCTGTGAAAAATGAGAGTGAGTTTAGAATATTCAGAGATAAACAGAGACTGAGAGAGTTTGTAACCAAGAGACCAGCTTTGCAGAAAATGGTAAAGGGAGTGAAACAGCCTGAAAAGAACAGACAGGAGGGAGAGGCTTGGAAGAGAGTGCAGAAATAAATATTATATCAGTTAAAGTAGCCAAAATTATAAAAAAGAGTGGTGAAAATAAAATATGACAGATAAAAATCAAAAGGTCAAACAAAACTGGTGAAATAAGAACTGCTTTTACAGTAATTACATTGAATGTTAATGGATTAAACTCCCCAATCAAAAGACACAGACTGGCAGAAAGGATAAGAAAATATGAGCCATCTATATGCTGTCTACAAAAGATTCACCTTAGACCAAAGTATACAAGCAGATTGAATGTGAAAGGCTGGAAAAAAATATTCCACACATGAAATTAAAAAATAATAATAAGTTGGAGTAGCTTTACTTATATCAGATGAAATAGGCTTTAAATGCAAACTTATTGGAAACAAGGAAAGACATTGTAAATTAATGAAAGTAGCAATTCATGAGGAAGAAATAGCAATCAGAAATATCTATGCACCTAACCAGGATGCCCCAAGATACATGAAGGAAACACTGGCAAAACTTAAGGAAGATATAGATTTCTCTACAATAATAGTTGGAGACTTCAGTACACCACTCTCAGCATTGGATGGAATATCTGGGTAGAGGATCAATAAGGAAACAAAGGGCTTGAATAATATGATAAAAGGACTAAACTTAATAGACATATACAGAATATTGCACCCTCAAACTACAGGATATACATTCTTCTCAAGTGCTCATGGATTTTTCTCCAGGATAGACCATATGTTGGGTCAAAAAGCAGATATCAATAAATTCAACAGGATAAAAAATAAACAAAGCACTTTCTCTGATCATAATGGTATAAAGTTGAAAATCAAAAACGAGGTGGAAAATGGAAAATTCAGAAATATATGGAGATTGAACAACCCACTCTTAAATAATCAGTGGGTCAAAGAAGAAATTGTGAGAGAAATCAATAACTATCTTAAGATAAATGAAAATAAGAACACAACATATTTGAACCTATGGGATACAGGGAAGGCAGTGCTAAGAGGAAAATTTATAACCCTTAATGCCTACATTAAATAAGAAGAAAGAGCCAAAATAAATTACCAAGCTACACAGCTGAAGGAAGTAGGAAAAGAACAGTAAGCTAATCCCAAAGCAAATAAAAGGAATGAAATAACAAAAACCAGGGCAGAAATAAATGAAATTGAGAACAAAAAAATAGAGACAATTAACAAAACCAAAGTTGGTTCTTCAAGATGATTAACAAAATTGATAAAACCATAGATAGACTGACAAAGAAAAAAAGAGAGATGATGCAAATACATAAAATAATAAATGAAAGCATGGACATTACTACTGACCCTACAGAAGTAAAAGAGATCATAAGAAGATACTATGAACAACTGTACACCAACAACCTATACAATGTAGACAAAATGGAAAAAGTCCTAGGAACGTAAGAACAACCTACACTAACCCTAGAAGATATAGCAGACATCAACAAACAAATCTCAAGTAAAGAGATTGAAAAAGTCATCAAACAAAAAGGAAAAGCCCAGGACCATTGGTTTCACAGATGAGTTCTACCAAACATTCAATGAAGATTTAATGCCAATCTTGCTCAAGCTCTTCCAAGAAATTGAACAAGAAGAAATGCTACCAAACTCATTCTATGAAGCTCATATCACCACAATACCAAAGCCAGGTAAAGATATTAGGGAAAAAAAAGGAAATTGCAAACCCATTTCCTTAAAGAATATGGATGCAAAAATCCTGAAAGAAAATACTTGCTAATCAATCCAATGGCACATCCAAAGAATTTTTCATCATGATCAAGTGGGTTTTATACCAGGCATGCAAGGGTAGTTTAACACAAGAGACTCAATCAGCATAATACACCACATTAATAAATCAAAGAAGAAAAATCACATAATCCTATTGATTGACAAAGAAAAAGCATTAGACAAAATACTGGATCTTTTCTTGATAAAAATATTGTAAAGGATAGGAATTGAAGAAAACTTTCTCAACATGAGAAAGGGCATATATGAAAAACACAGTTACCATTGTACACAGTTATGAAAGACTGACAGCTTTCCCATTGAGGGCAGGGACAAAGCAAGGATATCCACTCCCACCACTGTTGTTCAATATAGTGCTAGAGGTTCTAGCTATAGCAATCAGGCAAGAAAAAGAAATAAAAGGCATCCAAATTGGAAAGGAAGAAGTAAAATTTTCATTATTTGCAGATGACATGGTCTTATACCTATAAAGAAATGAAAAATCTAGAATAAAGATGCTAGAGCTAAGAAATTATTTCAGTAGTGTCAAAATACAAAGCCAATATGCAAAAATCAGTGGTGTGTCTACACACTAGTAATGCAGAATCTGAGGAGGAAGTCAGGAAAAAATTTCCATTTACAATATCGACTAAATGAATCAAGTATTTAGGAATAAACTTGAACAGGATGTAAAGCACTTGTATTCAGAAAATTACAATGCATTGCTAAAAGAAATTTTAAAAAGACCTAAATAATTGGTAGAACATTCCATGCTCATGAATTGGAAGACTAAATATCATTAAGATATTAATTCTACCCAAATTGATATATGGATTCAATGCAATCCCAATAAAAATTCCACCAACATATTTTTAACAAATGGAAAACATAAATATCAAATTTATTTGGAAGAGTAAGGGGCCCTGAATACCCAGAAACATTTAAAAAGAAAAAGCAAAGTTGGAGGACTCTCACTTTTGGTCTTTAAATCATATTACCTAGATACAATGGTAAAAACAGCATGGTACTGGCATGAAGATAAACATGTAGACCAATGGAACAGAATTGATTGTTCAGAAACAGGCTCTACATCTATGCACAACTGATTTTTTGACAAACCTGTCAAACCCACCCAGCTGGGGCTGAACTGTTTATTCAAGAAATGCAGAATTGGATATCTGTAGCCAAAAGAAGAAACAGGTCCCCTATCTCACACCTTATACAAAAATTAACCCAAAATGAATGAAAGACCTAAATATAAAAGCTAGAACTATGAAGCTTCTAGAAGAAAATGTAAGAAATCATCTTCAAGACCTGGTGGTAGGTGGTGCATTCTTAAACCTTAACCAAAAGCACAAACAATGAAAAAAAATTTGGATAAATTGGACCTTCTCAAACTTAAACACTTTTGTGATACAAAGGATTTCATCAAGAAGGTGAAAAGGCAGCCCACTCAATTGGAAAAAATATTTGGAAACCACATATCCAATAAGGGTTTCATTTCCATTCTATATGACGAGATCACACAATTCAACAATAAAGAGCAAGCAATCCAATTAAAAATGGGCAGAAGATTTAAATAGATATTTCTCCAAAGATGAAATACAAATAGCCAAAAAGCACATGAATAAATGTTCCATATCACTAGCCATTAGGGAAATACAAATCAAAACGCCAATGAGATACCATCTCACTCTGCATAGAATGGCCATTATTAAAAACAAGAGAGAGAGAGAAAAAACAATAGGTGAGGAGAGGATGTGAAGTAGGAACACTCCTTCACTCTTGGTGGGATTGTAAAATGGTGCAGTCTCTGTGGAAGACACTTTGGCCACTTCTCAGGAAGCTAAATATAGAACTGCCATGTGATTCAGCAATTCCTCTACTAGGGATATATCCAGAAGAACTGAAAACGGTGACATTAACAGACATCTGCACACCAACGTTCATAGCAACATTTATTCACAATTGCCAAAAGATGGAAACAGCCCAAGTGTCCAACAATGAATAGATAAACAAAATGAGATATATATGTATGATGGAATACTATGCTGCAGTAAGAAGAAATTGGGGCATTTTATGATAACATGGATAAATCTTGAAGACATTGTGCTAAGTGAAGAAAGCCAGACAAAAGGACAAATATTGCATGGTCTCACTAATATGAAATAAATATGAAGAAAAAACACATGGAGTTAAAAACTAGAGTATAGGTTACTAGGAAAAAAGAGGAGGGCTGTGAAGGACTACTGATGGTTAATGTATATAGAAGTTTTAATTAACTTGACTGTAACAGTGTCAAATTGGAGAGAGTTGATGGAAACACATTATAGTGAGTGGCAGCTGGATTATAAATGGGATTATGGCTGAATAGGATAGTCTAGGGATGTAAATGTCAATTGAAAGAAAGTTAGAGAATAATCTAGGGACTGAATAACACAGTGAACCCAGGGGTGGATGAGAGTTATGGTTGATGGTATTAATGCAAATGTGTCCTATTGTGAACTAGATTGGATGTACATCACTATTGCAGGGTGGTGGGAATGTGGAGACACATGGGAAAAACACAATTAATGTATCCTCTGGACTATAGTTAACAGCAATACTGTAATATTCTTGCATCAATGCCAAATATGCACAGTGTTAATATTAGGGTGGTATGGAAAAATAAGCCAAATGTGCACTATGGACCATAATTAGTGGTAATAATCTGATGCTATTATCTCATAATCTGTAATGAATATTCCAAAGAGGTGTGATGTGTTGGTGAAGGAGTGTTCTATGGGAATTCTACACACATGCATGATTGTTTTGTGAGATCACAACTTTTGTAATAAAAATATTTTTTTTAAATAACTTCATGGTCCTGGCTTAAAGATAGACACATAGACCAATGGAACAGATTGTTGGTTGAGAAACAGTCCTTCACATCTATGGTCAAATGATTTTTGACAAACCTGTCAAACCCACCCAGCTGGGTAAGTACGGTCTATTCAATATATGGCGCTTGGAGAACTTGATATCCATAGCCAAATATAAGAAAGAGGAGCCCTATCTCACATCTTATACAAAAACTAACTCAAAATGTGTTAAAGACCGAACTATAAAATCTAAATCCATAAAGCACCTAGATGAAAACGTAGGAAAGCATCTTCAAGACCTGGTAGTAGGTGGTGGATTCTTAAACCTTACACCAAAAGGATGAGCAATGAAGGAAAATATGGATAAATAGGACCTCCTCAAACTTAAACTCTTTTGCAATTCAAAGGATTTCATCAAGAAGGTGAAAAGGCAGCCCACTCAATGGGAGAAAATATATGGAAACCACATTTCCGAATTGGGTTTCATTTCCATTCTACATAAAGTGGTCATGCAATTCAACAATAAAAGAGCAAGCAATGCAATTAAAAATGGGTGAAAGGCTTAAATAGATATTTCTCCAAAGATGAAATACAAATAGCCAGAAAGCACATGATAAAATATTCCATAGCACTAGCTATTAAGGAAATACAAATCAAAACAGCAATGAGATTTCATCTCACACTGCATAGAATGGCCGTTGTTAAAAAGAGAGAGAGAGAGAGAAAACAATAGGTGAGGAGAGGATGTGAAGTAGGAACATTCCTTCACTGTTGGTGGAATTGTAAAATGGTGCAGGCTCCATTGAAGACAGTTTGACAGTTCCTCAAAAAACTAAATTTAGAACTGCCATATAATCCAGCAATTCCTCTACTAGGAATATATCCAGAAGAACTGAAAACTGTGGCATGAACAGACATATGCACACTGATGTTCATAGAGGCATATTCACAATTGCCAAAAGATGGAAACAACACTAGTGTCCATCAACCAATGAATGGATAAACAAAATGTGGTACATGCATACAATGGAATACTATGCTACTGTAAGAAAAAATGAAGTTGGGACACATGGGAACATGGATCAATCCTGAAGACATTATGCTAAATGAAGAAAGCCAGACACAAAAGGATAAATATTGCACGGTTTATCTAATATGAACTAAGTAGTAAGCATAAATGCATGGAGTTAAAACCTAGAGTATAGGTTACTGGAAGATAAGAGGAGGGTTGTGAAGGTGTACTGATGCTTAATGTATACAGAAGTTTTATTCAATTTGACTGTAAATGTGTGGAAATGGATAGAGTTGATGGTAACCCATTACAGTGAGTAGCAGCTGGATTATAAATGGGATTTTGGCTGAAAAGGGTAGTCTAGGGATGTAAATGTCAATTGAAAAGAAAGCTAGAGAATAATCTAGGGACTGAGTAGAACATCGAACCCAGAGGTGGATGAGAATTGCGGTTAATAGTACAAATACAAGAATGTTCTATGAACTAGAACAAATGTACATAATTATCGCAAGTTGATAAGAATGTGGAGAATCATGGGAAAAATACAATTAATGTAACCTATGGACTATAGTTAACAGCAATACTGTAATATTCTTACATCAATGCCAAAGTTGTACTGTGTTAATAATAAGGGGGTATGGAAAAAGTATGCCAAATGTATGCTATGGACCATAGTTAGTGGTAATAGTCCGATGATAATATCTCATAATCTGTAACAAATATTCCACAACGGTGTGGTGTGTTGATGAAGGGTTGTTGTATGGGAATTCTACACATATGCATGATTGTTTTGTTAAGTTCACAACTTATGTAATAAAAATATATTTTAAAAAACGTGGATCATAGGAAAAAGGGACTGCTCAAAAACCTGTGCGACCTTGAAAGCAGACTACTAACAATTACTCCCTGGAGAGATGACTTGGCAGATGAATACAGGGCTAGAAGATTACTTCAGGCATATGATAAATCCAGAGAGACAATGGAGTGGTAGTGCTGACATGGAGGAATTAAGATGGCATGGATGGAAACAGATCTGAGCCACTGGGCAGCTGCCAGTAAGGTAGCACTGGCAGTGGTGTAACTTGCTGCTGTGATCCAAATTCATGCTAAGTTGTGGCTACCCTCTCTGGGGAAGGAGCTCTTGGTGCAGACACTTAGTTTTAATTTTCTTCAAAAGAACTGAAATGCTTCCTGCCTTTGCAACAGCCAGTGCTGAAGACTTATACTTCTGAAGATTAAATTCTACTTCCTCTATTCCAGAACCCTGGGCTTAGGAAAAACAATGTATGAAGCAATACAATTTTTCTGCTGTCTTTCACCTGCTTACCAATCACAGGTGAATTACTTAATATTTTTCAAACACATGTGGCAGTAGAATAGACCATAGACCACAGAGACATGTGAAAGAATTCTTGCAAATTATGAAAGTGGGTCTATTAGAGTTATGGGTTGATAGCACTTTTAATAGCCAAAATTTAAAATATATTACAAAATTCAAATTTATTATGCAGGCATGTAGAAATGTGAGCCATTCATCAAGGATAAGAGAAAAGGGAGTAAGATTGGTTGTTGGTACAAGTCACCATTCTTGGAAACAATTCAAAGTGTGTGCTCTTCCAGGGACTATAACCATCAATATTTTGATATATGGATGGCAGTTCCATTCATTTTAGCATCAATCATAAATGAACTAACTCATGGGGCACCTTTCTCAGCCTCCATCTTGCCCCTCCTTCCGGGGTGCACCGAGTCATGTTATTTTTAACATGTGATTTTTCAGATGCAAATTTTTCAAGAATCATATATGGTTTTATAGCAGAAAGACCTGTATGTGTTTGTGTATGTGTATATGTGCAAACACACATATTTATTTATCTGCAATTAGTATAAAAGTATCAATACTATATCTATATAAAAGTGTAAAAGTATAATAGTATAGATGTTTCTACTTATTTTCTAATAAGCATTTTTTAACTTTTTACTTTTTATTTTTTAATATATTTGTATTAGAGAGGATGTGAACTTACAGAACAATCATGCACATGTGTGGAATTCCCATACAACACCCCTCCACCAACACACTACATTGTTGTGGAACACTTGTTACATATTATGAGATAATACTGTCAGCCTGTTACTACTAACTTTGGTCTATAGTGTACATTTGGTATTACACACACACACACACACGAAACAATTGTATACAATTGGGTCCTGTTAGTCATTTTGAAAATCTTTTCCTTTGCTATGAAATTAGACTAGTCAACTTTTGTCAAGATCACCCATAGCTTTGGTTTTAATGCTGTCAATATATATTATAATTACTATGTGTATCATGTATTATTTACTGTGGTCATATTTTTCCAAATATCATGTTATTTAGGAATTTTGTATATTTTTAGTGGTTACCTTTGTACTGATGCATTCTATATTGCTATCCATCCATTTTTTCTTATTAAATCTTTTATAATCTGGATTGCTAATTTTGTACAC
>JAQZBX010068223.1:0-15786 GCA_029593785.1 Cabassous unicinctus
GGGATGGCCGTTACCCATCGTCGTCTCCTCGCCAGGTTACTTGGATGAGTCCATTGAGCTGTAGGGTAGGAGTTGCAGCTCCACCGAGATTCCAGGCACAGCTGGCACATAGGTAGGCCAGAGGTTTCAGTCTCTGGAAGTACACCTGACAACTCCAGCATCACATATAGGTTTGAATAGAAGGGACTGATGGACCATGTGCAGGGAGGACTTATTTGAGTCCAATTCTGTCACTCTCATGAGCACAGATTCCACTGAAGAGCCAACTAATTAGGCATCAATCTCTGGGACTATCCCCACTTATACAGGACCTAGGGGTTTCCAGAGCCCTCAGGGGTCCCTCTGTGTGGGGTATATCCACTTTGGTATTCTATGAGATCCTACTGAGGTGTGCGTAAGCATTACCTCTGGGATGACCTCCCGACTCTCTTTGAAGTCTCTTAGCCACGTGTCATATGTTTTAAACCTTGTCTTGTTAATTTGTATTCTCTTTCTTTTTTCCCTTGGTCCTTTAGCTAAGGATTTATAAATTTTATTGATCTTCATAAAGAGCCAGTTTTTGGTTTCATTGATTTTCTCTATTGCTTTTCCATTTTCTATTTCATCAGTTTCTGCTCTGATCTTTATTTTTCCTATATTTGACTGAATTTGGATTTAATTTACTTTTCTTTTTCTAGTTTCTTAAGGTGGAAGTTGAAGTTATTTGTTGAAGAACTTCCTTCTTTAGTACTATTGGCATTTAGTGGTATGACTTTCACCTAAGTACTGATTGATTTAGTGGTATCACACAAATTTTGATAAGTTATGTTTTCATTTTTATTTAGTTCAAAATACTTTCTAATTTCATTTTTGAATTCTTCTTTTACTCATGGGTTATTTAGAAGTGTGCTTAGTTTTTAAATATTTGGGAGTTTTCTCAAAGTCATTTTGTTATTGGTTTCTAATTTAATTCTATTGTCGTCAGTGAATATACTTTGTATGACCTGAGTCCTTTAAATTTATTGAGATTTATTTTATAGCCCCAAATATAGTGTCTTGATAGATGTTCCATGCATACTTGAAACAAACATGTATTTTTATGTTGGTTGGAGGTTCCATAAATGTCAAACAGGTCAAGGTTGTTGATAGTGTTTTTCAGGTCTTCTTTGTTCTTTCTAAATTTCTTTCTATTTCTATTAATGAGAAAGAGGTACTGAAATCACTTGTTACAACTGTGGATTTGTCTGGGGTTTTTTGTGCATTTGTATTAGTTTTTGCTTCATGTATTTTGCTACTTTCTATTAGGTACATAAACGTTTAGATTTGTAAGGTTCTTTTGTTGACTTAATCTCTTTATCATTAGGAAATGACTTTCTTTATCCCTGGTAATATTTTTTGTAATGAAAGTTATTCTCTATATAAATTCCAGCTTTATTTTGATTAAAGTGCTCATAGCATATATATTTGTTATCTTTTTATTTTTAATATATTATTGTCTTTATATGTAAAGTGTGTTTCTTATAGGTTGCATATAGTTGTGATTTTTAAAATCCAATCTGACAGTTTCAGCCTTTTAATTGAGCAAATTAATTATGCTGTGTTTTGGTGTAGTATTCTTCACTTTTCTTTTGCTTGGATTAGAAACCCTTGGCTTCTAATTTTCATAAAATTTAGAAGTTTCTGGTCATTACTTATTCAAGTGCGTTTTCTGACCCAGTTTCTGGTCATTACTTATTCAAGCACGCCTTCTGTCTCAGTCCTCCCCATTCTCCTTCACAGACTCCAATTACACTTGCCTTAGGCCACTTGAAGTTGCTCTACAGTTCACTGATGCACTTTTCTTTTATTGTAATTAATTTTTTCTGTTTCTTTTCAGATATATTCTATTGCTATATCTTCAAGTTTACTATTGTCTTCTTCTGAAATGTCTTATCTGTCATTAATCCAATCCGGTGTATTTTTCATCTCACTCATTTTAGTTTTCATCTACAATGTAGTTTTATTTGAACCTTTATATAATGTCTTTTATGGGTCTACTTAACTCTTTCTACTTATGGGTTACAGTTACACTAGCTCTTTTAATATCTTTGCTAATTCTAACTTCTGTATCTGTTTCTATATCTGTATCAGCATCTGGGTCAGTTTCCATTGATTATTTTTTCTCCTCAGTTTGGATCATATTTTCCTGGTTCTTTGCATGCCAGTAATTTTTGATTAAATGCCAAGCATTGTAAATATTGCCTTATTGGGAGCTGGATATTTTTATTTTTTATAAATATACTTAAGCTTTGTTCTGGGATGCATTTAAATTTCTTGGAAACAGTTTGATCCTGTCAGGTCTTGCTTGAAAGATTTGTTAGCCTGGACCAGAGCCATGTTTAGTCTAGTGCTAATTATTCCCCACTATTGAGGCAAGGCCCAATACCCTGTGAATGATGAGGTTTTCCCATCTGGCTGGTGGGAACAGGCTCTATTTCTGGTCCCATGTGAAAACCAGACACTGTTCCCGCCACTCAGATGGATAGCTTCCTCGCACACATGCGGTAAGTGGTACTCCACTGCATACTTGAAGGGGCCATCTGTAGATCTCTGGGGTTCTTCCTCAGTGTAGCTCTCCTGTACTCTGTCCTGTGAACTCTACCTGCCTTGTTCTCTCTAGCCTCTCAGCTCTGTCTCCTCACCTCAGAGAGTCTGCTGGGTTTTGTCTGGGTTCCTCTTACCTGTGCCATGGGCTGGAAATTCTCTCAAGGGGGTCAGCTGGAGCAATAGCTTACCTCACTTTTTCCCCAACTCTCAGGGATCACTATTCTTTGTTGTCTGATGTTCAGTGTCAACAGTTTAAAACTGATGTTTCATGTATTTTCTGGTTTGGCTTTGGGTTTGGCTTGGTTGTATCAGGTGGGGAGAAAAATACAGCCAATGTTATACCATCTTGGCCAAAAGAGGATTCACTATTCTCTGTGAATGGCATCTCTCTGAAGAAGTATTGCAAAAAATAAATAAAATGCCATTTAATAATAAGGAAGATAAAATAGGATAAAACGTTGGCCAAGAGCTTGCAGGCCAAAAGCTAGTCTATTTCCATCTACTAAAAACTATGCTGAATACACCAGTAAGTTTTTGAGGAGAATTTCACTTATTTGACTTGACAGATTACATATAAAGATTATACAGGTCAATATTCAAATTGGTAACAGTAGTTGTCCATTATAATGGGAACTGGAGGACTGGGGTCACTGGTGAGAGCAAAATTTATATTTCACTGTATAACCTTTCTATTGTTGGAATTATTTTTACCATGTACTTGTATAGTTTCTTCTAATTATTAATTAATTATTAATTATTAATTACATCTTATGTCTATATAATTTACAAAAAAGTTATAAGTATTATTTTGTATAATTATATGTCTTTTAAATAAACTAAGGGAAGAAAGGAGAGCAAGTATATATTTTTGGAGTATTTACTTCTCATTTACTGTGTCTGGTCTCTTCATTTCTTCTTATGTATTCAAATTACCATCTGATGTCATTTCCTTACTCTAGAACTGCTTTGTTCCCACCCACCTCCTTTGTGCTGTGATTTTCAATATAGTCCTTTTGCATATCTTTTAGTCTCCCAACTAGAAAAAATCATAAATATCAATTTCTTTTAAAATCAATTAAGAAAAGAAAGTAGAAAATACAATTATATTGTCTTTTATAATTACCTGCACAGTTACCTTTTACCAGTGCTCTTGTTTTTTCTTGTTGTTGTTTGTTTGATTTTTAATGTTAATTGAAACTATTGTCTGGTGCCATTTGCTTTCAAACTGAACAACTTCCTTTAGCATTTCTTGTAAGGTGGGTCTGCTGCAACAAATTCTCTCAGTTTTTATTTATATTGCAATGTCTTTATTTCATCTTCATTTTTGAAAGATAGTTTTGCCAGCATAAGATTCTAGCTTGAAAGATTTTGCTTTTTTCTTTCAGCACTTTGAACGTGTCATCCCCTACCTTGGCTCCATATTTTCTGATGAGAAGTCAAATGTTTTCTTATTGGGATTCCCTTATATATAATAATTCATTATTTTTTGCTGTTTTCAAAACTTTTTGTATTTGGCTTTCAACATTTTTAATATGCTATGTCTGGGTGTGTATATCCTTGTGTTTATCCTGCGTGGAGGTTATTGAACTTCTTGGATTTGTAGATTAATGTTTTTCATAAACTTTGTGATGTTTTCAGCTATTATTTATTCAAATAATTTTTCTGTGACTTTTTCTCTCACCTCTTCATGGTACTCCATTAACCCTATGTTGGCATGCTTGATGATGTCCCACATTTCCCAGAAACTCCGTTCATTTCTTTTTCATTTTTTTTACTCCACTCTTCAAATTGCATAATCTCTACTGATCTAGGTTCAAGTTCACTTATTCTTTCTTCTGCTAGCTCCAGTCTACTGTTGAACCCCTTTAGAGAATTTTTCATTGTGATTTTTATAATTTTCAACTCCAAATTCCCATTAGATTTTTATTTATGATTTCTATCCCCTTAATGATATTCTTTATTCAATGAGACACTGTAATTACATCTTTCATTAATTCTTTTAAAATTGTTTCCTTTGGAATTTTGAACTTACTTATAATGGCTTCCTTCAAGTCTTTATCTGCTGAGTCCAACATAGAGGATACCTCCACGGCAGTTTCCATTTCTTCATTTTTTTCTTGTGTATGGGTCACATTGCTTCATAATTTTTTTGTTGAAAACTGAGCATTTTAGATGGCATATTGTAGTAATTCTGGTTACTGAGTGCTCCTCCTCTCTGGGGTTGCTGCTGCTGTTTCCTTTCTGTTTGTTTGTTTGTTTAGGGCCCTGACGTGTTCAGTGAAGCCCATTTTCCCCATGCTTTGCAGCCTCTGATGCTGCTTTTCAGAGGCAGAGCTGTGGTGCTCACAGGCTTCCTGACCACCAGAGTTGACTGTGGCCTTGGCTGGACTCTCTCTGACTGTCTTTTTCCTTGAGCTCCCCAAGCTTCTGGCTGGTTTGACTTTATCAGTATCAAACTCAATTTCTAACAATTGCTTGTAAAAGGGAGTGTCAACAGAGAGAATGGAAATTTTAAGTAAACAAAAAGTATGAGCAGCAAAGCAAACTGGGGAGAAGAATTCTTGGCCTTCTTACAGAATAAACGATTCTAAAGATTTGAATATGTTAATTGTTGGAGTAAAAAATGTGTACTACTTAAACTTCTTTTCAAACAAACTGGAGCATGCATTTTCTTTAGAATAGAGTTGCCTAAATATTCCTACTTCTGTCAGAAATCCATTTGATCTGGCATGTTTTATAAAAGGTATCAAATCATAAAAACATTCTCTGTTTACTTGTGTGTGTATGTGTTTTAAAAGACATATCTTGAGTCAGGATTAATTTGGGCTAGAAACAACAGAAAATATAAATAATAGTAGCCTATACAAGATGTAGGTTTATTTTTCTCTCATGTAAAGAAAACCAGGAGTAGGTAGTGCTCTGATCTCCAGGGACTAAAGTTTTTGTTATTCTTTTTTTTTTTTAAACAATTCAGCTTCACCATACTTAGCATTGGCTTCCATTCTTAAAGTCAAAACATGGTCATAAGATGGCATTGCAGCGCTAGCCATTACATCTGTATTCCAGCCAACAAAAAGGAGGAAGGGGTAAGAGCAAATGGATGCATGTCCCAGCTGTGTCAGCTCCTTCTTTTCTCAAGTGCCCCAACACTAACACCACTTTTTTTATTTTGTCACCCCTATCTGCAAGTGAGATCAGGAAATGTAGTAATTTTAGATGGGTATATCTAAACCCATCCACAATATAAGGATTCTATTAGTAAAGAAGACAGAGAAAATGAATATATGTTTAGCAGCTATTCCACAAAATTAGTCATAGATGTAGAAATAACCCCTATAGTTTTACATTATAATTTTTGAAATTACATGTGCTAATATATGCCTTGGCCTTTTCTAAGAGATCCAGGATCAGTTTTATTCAGTGACTAGTCTCTAGGTACCCAACGTATGCTCAGTGTTTACATATGTTAGTTATCTCATGTAATCCTTGAAATAATTCTGTGAACTTGGTATTATTATCCTCAATTTCCAGATTAGAACAGTGAGGTTTAGCATGATTTTAAAAATGCCCCAGGCTAAAAAGCTAAGAAAAGCAGAATTAGGACTTAAATGCATGTCACCTGATTCTGATTTCAAGGCCTTTTCCATAGTATTAACTCCTCCAGTGACCAGTGACTTCCTGTTAATCAGTAAATTTCACTCTCAGTTCTGTCTTGCTATAAGAAATCTTATGCATTTATGCCCAAGTGTCATCTCATCCACATGCCTAAATCAGCTTTACCCATTAGCTGACAGAAAAGAAAGTCTTTGTCTCTTTTACCCAATGTAAGGGAAAACAACTAAAAGGTCTAGGTATCAAAATGATAAAAATGTCCAATAGTAATTACATGAAGGTATGTACTAGGCAAAGAGAAATGTAGGAAGTGAGCACTTAGTTTTTATTGACTTAATGTTCTGTGTGATTCATTCATCACATTTTATTCTTTTATTTGACACGTACACTACCGGTAAGGGGAATCTCTATGAAGTGTCAGTTAGATGTAATGCAGCATCTCTCAAAAATTTCTGCAGATATATCCTGAATGACAAGAGATTGGCCTCCTTGCTTTGAAGTATCCAGAAGCATCTGAGTAATCTCATGAGCACAACTTTCTTTGATTCTTTTTAAACAACAAATAAAGAGTCATGATAATTTAGGCCCTGTGCAGCTGGTGGGTTTGAATAATTATAGACACATATTGGATGCAATAGAACCCAATCTCAGAGCAGCTAACTTTTGGCTCCCAGGCACATATAGATTCTAACTGCATGATGATTTCAACAAAATACAGAAGGCAGAGTAAGAGTTTAATCGGGGAAGAATAATAGAAACTTGCTAAGGGCCTGGGCTCTTATGAAAGGTAATTAATATTGATTAACATTACGATCAATTTAGAAAAGTATTAGGCAATTTAAGGATGTCTAAGAGAAAAGAAACCAATGCATAAATCAACAAACATTAAACAAAATACTGCAGTAGTCCTTAAAGAATTATAAACAAGGAAACATTAAGAAAACAGAAAATTTTAAAACTGCAAACAAGATGTTAGAAAAGTGATCAAATACGTTAGTTAACAAAATAGGTGTGAATGAAATTGATATACAGAGGAGGAAAGGTATTTTTACTTCTTGATATATGATGAAAACAAGAAACATAAAAGATTTTTTTAAAAGCCTTCCTCTTGAATGAAATAAGGAAAAGGATACCACAACAAACCAAAACTATAAAGCAGATATACTCCAAGCAGGGGTAATTAGAGCCTAGGGTAGGATGATGTTGAGGCTGACACTCCCCCACACACCCCCTACCCTCACCCCCCACTCCCACCCAGACACTGATCAGGAGACAGGTTTCCTGCTTGATGAGGCACAATATTTAAAAGCCCATCCAGTGATTCTCTATTTCTAATGAAATCTGAGTCTGTGACCTGGGCATGGGAAAAGCAGATAATGTCCCTCAAGAGACCCAACCTGAAACCAAAAAACAGCAGGAGAGGAGAAGTTGAAGAAGAAGCAGACATGCCATTTCTAATGGTCTATGGCCTCGCCTAGAAGCCAAGGGAGACAGCTGGTGGTGAGGCAGGGCCAAGAGGAGAGAAACTGGCCAGACGGTGCCATCCATGGAGTATGACCAGATAGGCTCTGCCATAAGCAGAGAGAAATGGAGAACTATGTGCTCCCTGGCCAAAGATGAAAACCAATTTGGTGAGAAGATGGCCAACAACATGAATCCAAACAGAAATTTCAGGCTGTTCCATCTTACTTCCCACTGCCCCAGATACATTAGAAAATAGTCTGACCCTTTCAGAGTAACAAGCAGGAGAGAACCAGCTAGAAACTGCAAAACAGAAAGAGGAAAGGACTATAGGCAAAACAGATGAAGCACACACCACCTAAGGGAACCTCTGCAAGGAATGAGACAAATAGAGCCCATATTATTTGTGGAATAGTGTAATTGTGGAAGGGTATAAAACACAGATTCGGGTATTCAAATAACAGATGGAGGTAAATGGCAAGCTTCCAAAAAGAAGATAAAAAGAACAGAAATAGAGGAGAGAGAGGAAAGCAGGATGAGGCGCTCCATGAACCCACTCCCTAGCAAAACATCCATAACTGGTGAAAATCATTTTTAAAAAAACAACGACCTTGAAAGTTTCTGGAAATTGTCCTAAGGGCATACAGCAAATGGAGACACATCTGGGCAACGAAACCTACTTGGTAACAAGAGTTAGAGTTTGTGGCACTTGAGCCCCATTTCAGGGTGGCAGAAGCTCCACTCCAGGTAGGTGTGCCAAGGAGGCAGGGCTTCCTCTCCCCTCAGCTCCCACGCAAGGGCTACAGTACCTCCCAGGAGGGGCAATCCTCAGGTGACTTTCCTCCTCCCCCCACCCCCGATTTCATGTTGTAGAAGCTAAATTCCAGGCAAGTGCAACAGAGAGGGTAGGAAGCTCCATCGCTCCACTGGTCCCCCACTCAGGGTGGAGGCTCTATCCCAGGGGCAGGAAGTCAAAAACACTGAGGCCCCAGTCACCCTCTCACCCCAGCTTGCTTGTAGGGTGAAGGTTCCAAGCTGCAAGAATCACACCAAGAAAGCCAGAGGCCACTGCCCCTGCCCCGTGCCCACTGGTGAAGCAGAAGTGTCACTGCCCATGAAGTGAGCCACTGTCTCCACCCCCAGCTCTGGAGTGGTAGTATAGAGAGACAAGCCATAAGAACAGAGTGCCAAAGCTTTCACCAAAGGAACTGACTTGACATGGAACAGATTGTGGGGGAAATTCAAGCCTAAGGACACTCTTTAGAGCAATGGATATTTTGATAGTAAGCAAGTAAGAGGAGGCTGGTAGATCCAGGAGAACAACCAACTGAACCGCAGGCCACCTCCGGAGAAAGAGACAACCAGGGAAAGAGACAACTAAGAAGAGTCCTCCTGGAGTCATAGCAAGTCATAGCCTAAAAATATCCCTGCTAAGGGGTTCAAACTTATTGAATTAGACTGTGGAGTAATTTATCCCCAAGGGCAATGTCAAAAACAATAGCACAGCCAGCTGGCCATTAGTGGAGCCTAACAGCTAGGTGTGGTACCGACAGAGGCAGCCATTTTAACAGAAAGATCAGGAAAAGAGATAGTCAATCAAAGGGTGGCAGTGCCCATAGCCAAGACCATTCTCTCTAATGAGAAATATCAGAGCATTAACACTGGATGGGGGGAGGGGTGGCAAGGCAGAGAAATATATGTCACTAAAATAGTGCAGCCAAGTCAGTAAACAAATAAACAAGCAAAAAACAACAAAAAGACCAAAATTGGGGATCAATATTTAGAGTTGCTACGTTAGCTAAAATGTCCAATTTTCAACAAAAAAATGGAGCCATACAAAGAAATAGGAGAGTATGACTTATCTACAGGAAAAGAAAGCAACAGAAACTGCCTATGAGAGGACCCAGATGCAGGACTTAACAAAGATTTCAAAGTAGCCACTCTCAGTATGTTCAAAAGAAAAGGAATATAAAAACATGACAAAGATGAAAACCACAGTTGAAGCAAGAAAAAAAAAATACCAAAAACATACACTTAAAAAAAAAACAAAAACCTGCATACATACAGAACAGGCTTGATGAAACCACACAAAAAAAGAGACAAAGAACAAAAATTTTAAAATAATAGAAGTGGAAGATTGAGAAAGGGGATATCATACATCCATAATTGAATTAATTCTATGAAGAAGAGAACAAAAATCTAACAATAAAAAAGGACAAAGTTATAAAAGACAAAACTTTCCTGAAATAAAGAAAGGTGTGACCTTGGTGTTTAAAAAAGACAAACCATGTTTCAGGAAAAACTGATACAAGCAACATGAGTCATACCCAATGATGTTACTGAACTTCAAGGAAAATGAAATGATCATATGGGCAGCCACGTTTTCCAAATCCAGTGAAAGAAGTGTACAGTTTAACCACAAAGGCACTGGTCATAAAACCTTGCAGTGTGAACATTTAAATGATTTCTAAATAACTTAGGATGAAGAGGATATCAAAATTGAATTTCAGGTCTCTTCCTTCTCACTAGAGGAGATTCTGGTATTCTCCAACATATCTTATAAAAATGTTTAATAATATAGTAAAAACAAGTCAAACTAATAAATAATGCCTTTCATTGTGAGTTAATGCTCAATTGGCAAGACATCAAGGGATATCTATAGAGATCAGAAGGAAAGAGAGAGAAGCCACTGCAAGCAGCCGAGCACAGAAGCCGCTGGAAACCCTGGACGTATGACCCGCCTGGCCTGGGCTTACAGTGCAGGAGGACCAGCGGACAAGACTAGGGCCCACGTAGGGTGGTGAGCCTGATCAAAGAGTTCCTCACATCAAACCAGGATCTGGGACAACAACAACAAAATTCCTTTAGAAGGAGAAAGCAGAAAGTGTGCCTATCTTAGCTTTGGCTTTGAGAGGAACTTCTATAAAGAAACACACATACTCAATCATAATGTCAGGAATGTATCCTTTAAAATCATAAGCAGGTAAGGACATCTACTATTATCAATTTTATTAAATATTTCTGTGGAGGTTCTATCAAATACACTGACAGGAAAGAGAAATTAAAAATGTATAAGTAGGGGAGTAGAAGAAACACAATTGTCATTATTTGAAGATAATATTTTTGTCCTGATAGAAAACCCTCAAGAATCCACTGAATAATTATTAGAATTAACAAAAAATTTGCAAACTTGTTGAATATAATGTCAATATCCACAAATCAGTTATGTTTTTATACCCCAACAAAAAAAAGTGTGTGTGGAGGGCATAATGAAGTAAAATCATACCACTTACAATACCAAACGAAAGGAGAAATGTCTATGAATAAATTAACAGAAGATCTGCAACACTTTTATAGAGAAATGTTTAGCTTTCTGGAAAGATACTACAGAAGAACCAAATAAATAGAGAGAGACTATATTTACAGATAGGAAGACCCACTATTGTAAAGATGATTTCCCCAAACTGATGTGTAGAGTCAAGGCAATCCAACAGGAATTTTCAAAGAAAATGATCCGATTCTAAAATTTATATGGAAGAGCAAAGGGGGCATGGTGGATGAAAATTCTTAGGTGGGGCCTGGTTGCCTAGCTACCATGGCACAAGGAGCCCATGGAGAAGACCACGTGGGGAGGAGCTGAGGTCTCGCCTTACCAGCCGTGTGAGAGCACCATCTAGAAGCAGCTCCTCCAGTGGCGGCCGAGCCTGCAGGTGACTGCAGCCCCTGCCAAGCTCCCGACTGCAGTCTCGGGAGAGACCTTGCCAGAACCACCCAGCTGAGCTGCTGCTGGGTCACTGGCCCACAGAAGCTGTGTGTGTGTGCGTGGGGTGATGGTAGTGGGGGCGGTTGCAACTCACCCTAACTGATTTCAAGACTTATTTTACACTCTAGTAATTAAGACACTGTGTATTAGTACAAACAGATCGATGGAAGGACAAAGGGCCCCAGAAAGAGACTCATGCCTTTCGAGGTATCATAGACCAGTGGGGAAAGAACGGACCAGTTAATAAATGGTTGCAAAAAAGGGTTATTCTTAGGGAAAATATGAAATTGGTTCTCTACTTCATACCAAGCACACACACACACACACACACAAATTGCAAATGAATTAAATATTTAAATTTAAATTTAAATTCAATATATTACAACTTCTATGAAATAGATATGGCTATGGATATACATGAATGAGATTTTCTTGAAAGAGAAGATCATTGTCATCTGGTTCATGCCATGGCAACGCGTGTTAGCTATAATCAGAAAGTCCACTGTGCCCACTTCCAGCTGCACAGGGCCGCTCCCCAGGCAGGCAGATCTCAGTGCAACAACAGCCTCGCCTGGTTCAAAGCAGGTTCAGGTTTAGACACAGGAGACCATTTGCCCCTATTTCATTCCCCCTGACCATCAGAACCTCAATCAAAAGGTTGTGTTTGGGCAAACACGGAACGTTCGCTTTTTGTCGCCTCCAGGGAAACGGCCTGGTTTGTCTTTGTGTTGTTGCGACAGGACTGTGGAAGTCGCTCCGGCTCCTACTTCACAGTGGCTCCTTGACACTCACCAAGACCCATAACAGCTCTCAGTTCTAACCCGTTAGTTCTGAGACAACTTTACAGAGCCACATGCGGGAGACAGAAGACAGCAATCCATGTTCCCACTTGGCTCCATGGAGAAAATAAAAGGATCACCTCGGAGGACAGAAAAACCACATGGCCTTGGGCTGCTCCAGAGGTTCAGCGCGTCCCAGACAGCCTGAGACCAACAAGCACACGCGCGCCTGGTTCTTTACAAAACGCTGTCGCAGAAACGCGGGTGAGTGATGCCTGCCGCTGCTGCGTCCAGCCCGCATCGTCCCAGGCTTCTCCTGCCGTTGTTTTCTGCTGCACATGCCCGGCTCCCAGAGCCTTTCGTCGGCTCCTAAATCCACTGCTGCTCAAGCATAAAATATCTTTGGGTTCCATTAAAGAAAATAAATGTGCTAACAAGCTGTTAAACCACATTTTACAACAAACGCATCGAACTGACGACTTCGCTTCAAAAATATGAACTAAGCGAAATAATAAAAGCTTTGTAGGACTTGGATAAATGAAGTGATTACTTCACAGCGAGAGAAGTCTGTGGGGCACATCATCATGTAACTCAAAATAAGGTCCTGGCCCTCCGAGGAGCATTCACAATGCTTGGCTTTGCCTCCAGCAACCCTGAACCCAAAGGTTTGGACAGAAGGAAAAACAACAAAGGAACCCGAAGCAAAGGGTGGGGGAGGGAGAAAGAAAGAAACCCAGTCAGGTCTCTGATTAACAAGCCTGCTTGCTGGACTTAAGTACAAACAGCTGCCTGCATTCCAACGGCCGAGCCTGAAGCTAAGCACTCCACTGTTTACATGACCCAAACTTAATCAAGCGACCATATAATCCACCCATTTAAAGCAGCCCGAAAAGTTCCAGGGTCCTGTTGGTGCTCTCCCAAGCCAGTCCGTCGACACGCTGCTCAAAGACGCCAGAGATGCAGCTCAGGCCCCATCACGCGGTGCCTCCTGCAAGGCCGTGCTGGGGACGATCAGGTCTTGGCGCTTGCCATGTCAGGGCCGTGAACCACCGCCTTAGATTCTTCTCTTGGCATAGAGCACAATATTTGTTTAATAAACCCAAAGTCCACATCGTACTAATAAAAAGTTTGGTTTTAAAAGGTTTAAAATTAGAGTAATATTGTTATTAATCAAGGAAATACATTTCTTTGTCAGAAATTTGGGAAAAATAGCATGAGAGATGTGCTCTGAGATAACAGATAAAGGTAATTTTCATGAGGAAAAAGAAAAAGGAAGTCACCATGAGAAAGACGTTAGGAAAAGAAAAATACTCCTGAACCTTAAACTGAAGTCAAAAGTTCAAATGACAACAAAGGACAGAAATGCAACATAAATGAGAGAAGCAAGCTGGGCCCAGTGTGGCACAGTGTGGAGTGGTAGGGACTGCGGCAAACTGGGATTCAGAAGGATATGCTGCCTCATTTCAACCCAAATTGTTCTGAAGAGCACCTGCATTGAGATATAATTCCCATACCATACGATTTATACATTTAAAGTGCACAATTCCAAGGTTTTTCGAATATTCACAGACTTGTACAACCATTACCACAAACAGTTTTGGAACATTCTCATCAACCCAAAAGAAATCCTGAACATATTAGCCGTCACTCCCCATTTCGCCTACCCCCAGTCCTAGGTAATCGCTAATCTACTTTCTGTCTCTATGGATTTACCTATTCTGGAAACTTCATAAAAATGGAATTCCACACTATGTAGGCTCTTGTGACTGGCTTCTTTCACTTAGTGTAGTTTTCAGTGGCTTCAACCCATTTTTGCCACGTTTTGCTCATTTTGGGTTAAGAGAGTTTGGAAACCTGGATTCTTATGTGAAGGTTCCCAAATGTTTAAATATTGGTCACTAATTCAAATTAAACACAGACTCTGCAGACTTTCCCACAGTGTGGGCCAAACAGACACGCCTGCAAGCTAGAGTGACACTGGCCGGCGCTAGTACATTCTGGGCTTCTTGGGCGGAAGGAGGAAGGCTCCTCTGAGGCAAGAGTGAAGGTAGTAGGAAAGGGTCAAACTCATCTAGACCAGGAGTAGAGACAGGAAGGTCTGGAGGGAGGAGGCTGGAGACTCCTCGGAGCGCAGAGAGTGTGAATCCGAATCTGCTTAGCAGCGCAGGAAAAGGCGCAGCAGTGCCTGGCTTGGACGACAGGGCAGGGCTCGCTTCATCTGTTGCACACAAAGTCTCTGCATGAACTCGCTCCAGCTTGTCTCTAGAGAGAACTGAGAGAACCTACCACCTTTAGGAGGATAATTCATTTAGGTATTCACTTGTGTTTCCAACCTTCATACAGCCTCTCTCTGCCTCTCTGTCCTCCCCTCACCTCTCTCTCTCTCTCTCTCTCTCTCTCTCTCTCTCTCTCTCTCTCTCTCACACACACACACACACACACACAAACACACACCCCTCTCAAGTCGATGAGGCCTTTCTGCTCCCTTGCCTTCAGGGAGGTTTGGGTTTATTTGAAAATAGTTCTTCCAGAGCTATTTCTAGGTGTCCTTGATGAAGCCTAAACTTTTTGAGGTAACGGTGCCAGGGGAGAAGGGGAAGAGGAGGGACAGCCCAGGCTGGGAACGCTGGGCTAGTCGGGGGTCCGCTGGCTGAGCACATTGCGGAAGACCACGGAGAGGATCGGCTGCCCACCGACGACGCTGAAGCCCAGATGTTGGCTTTACGAGCCTGGGAGAAACCCTGTGCTTGACTTCACCACAGAAGTAGCAGAGGCGCGTCTCTCAGGTGCGGCATCGGCAGCGACCTTGGTAGTCTGGAGAGCAGGGGCCCTTTGTCATTGTCCTTGCTCGGAGTCATGAGCTATTTCACTGAAAGATTATTTCAATAGCACTCTAGCTGAATCCATGGGCACCTAGCTCTGTGGGAGTAAAAACCCCACGTTTCTCAGTGTTGAGTTCCTCGTAGGACAGCCTTGTGGGGTGGACAGAGCACCTTGTGCATGTCTGGGGAGAGAAGCAGCTCACGGACCTGAAGGCCCCCTGCCCAGGAATTCGCCTTCTCCCTGGTGGCCATAATCCTGGCATCAAAGACGTAGCCATTTTCTTTACCCTTTCTGGCATTTATTCCCTTTAGGAATTCCCTCTTAAAGGTCTGCACTGGATTTAACATGGATAAATTCAATTCCCTTTAAAGAGTGTCCATTGTCTGTAAATCATGGGCCAGGCCAGTTTCAAAGAAGGAATGATCTTCACAGTGAAGCAAAAAGTGTTCACATTTCACTACAGTTATGATTAGTAAATACCATTGACATGAACCAAGTACTAATGAGGCACATTGGACTAAAAAGAACTTGGGATATTATTCCCAAATAAAAATAATGTCAAGTAATTTTTCAGAGTTTGTTCAGATTAACCATTTTGAATAAGGAAGGATTAAAATTATCATCACAGATAAATAATTAAATAAATATTATTAAATAATTGTATGTCTTTATACTGTGGGGTTATAGAATATATTTTCACTGTGAGAAGACATTGAACATTAAACCTAAATTCACAGAGGAAAATGAAAAAATATAGAAATTGCATAAACCATACTCTTTCAA
>JAQZBX010068224.1:0-15791 GCA_029593785.1 Cabassous unicinctus
GCTTCCCTTATTTGATCTTAAATTGCATTGCCTTATACATTTTTCAGCAAAGCAAAAGTTAATCTCAGTAGACACTCATCTAGATCTCTTTGCAAAAGCAACTGAGACCTAATGTGCTTTGTGTGAATTGAGCTCATTTTAAGACCTAATGGTTATTGTTTATTTATTTAGGAGATACAACAGCAGATTCTACAGCAAAAGCACAGTATGATATTACTTGAGAATCAAATAGGTTGTCTGACCCCTGAACTCTCTGAATTGAAGAAGCAATATGAAAGTGTCAGTGACTTATTTAATACCAAAAAAAGTGTTTTGCAGGATCACTTTTCTAATTTATTGAATGGTGAGTGCAATGATTCTCTTACTGTGTTTCTGGGAATCTTAAGGTATGAACCCAGTACTGTGAGCACAAAAGCTAATCCAAGCCTGACTTAGAGATGGTTGCACAGACTATACTTAAGGAAATAATATTTGGATAAATCTTTTATTTTTTTGGAAGGGGTGGACACTCACTGGTCTATGACATAAAGAACATATATTTCTTTCAAGTCCCAAATCTTTATTTCCCCAAGAAAAATTGGCAAGACCCTGGTGTTTGATGTGCTCACTGTTGTCAGTGAGTCTGGGGGCATGCCTGAGAGCATGCTGTGTCTTTGGGTGTCCTGTATGCATATAAAGAAGGTTTGGTGTGGAAAAATACTCCACAGTTACTTTCCAGGCTCTGTTAGCCCTCAGAACTGAATTTTAGAGTACAGTACCATTTTGCATGATGACTGGTACCCATGGAGTGGGAAGCATGTTTCAAAATTCTCACTTTAACAAGGTGTATGAGGCTCCCCTTGAGTGAATACAGCATTCTTTCTTTTCTTGTCTTTCCATTTTTTTTTTTCACATTTTTCCTGCAGATCAGTGCAAGAACTTTAATGACTGGTTCAGCAACATTAAAATGAACCTTGAAGAGTGTTTTGAAACATCAGAAACCAAAAAGAGTGTGGAACAAAAGCTACAGAAACTTTCTGTAAGATATAATAAATTTTAATCAAAGTTTATCAAAACTAAAATATTGGAGGCATAGAAATGTACTGAAATAGATAGGATAATGATTACTTTGACTTATTAATTTCCTTACAGAAGAGATGTTTCCAGATAACCTAGCTTTTTCTCAAGTGTTTTGAAACTCTGATTTATTGGGTAAGGGTGTGTGTGGCTTAAGTAAGTTCTACTTCCACACCCATTTCTAAGATGCTGTTTAATTTAGTGTCTTCCGGAAAATTCAGTTGTGTTAAAATCATATTTTTAAAAAATACAGATTTCTTCTAAATTGAACTTTGAAATCCCTATACTTTCTTGAAAGAAGACTCTTGACTTTTTATAAGTCTTTTTCAAAACAGATCTCTTTTAAAAATTTCAGTTGATTGATTTTTACCCACAATAAAAAAAAATATATATATATATAATAACATTTATGTAAACAAATGCACATATACACATTTGTATTTATATATCATCTTACAAATATTAGTATGTATTGTGAAAAATTTTTATTTTTACCCACAATAAAAAAAAATGCTCAAAGTGTAAATAAATAAATAAATAAATAAATAAATATAAATAAAAATAAAAATTTCAGTTGAACTTTAGTACATTGCAGTCAGAGTGTAAAGTAGTCTTTCCAAATAGCCATACAGCAATTGGGCAGCTTCTGCCAAAATTAAAGACATGTACCCCTTGATCCAGTCATTTCCACTTTCAGGAATTCTTCCTGTCACAACACTTAACACTTTGTGAAATGATGCTTATATAGGGTTGTTTATTGCAGTTTGTTATAGTAAAAGCTTGAAAATAACCTAAGCATCTATCAATAAAAGTTGGCTTAAATAAATTGTAGTACAGCCATATAATGGAATAGTGGGGAGCCATTAAAAAGAAATATGGAAGTTCTTTATAAAGTCATATTAGAAAGATCTCTATGATACATTAAGTAAAAACAAGCAGGTACAGAGCAGTGTTTATATTATGGTACTAAAAGTACATTAAAATGATGGGAAGGGGAAGAAGATATATTCACGTCTGCTTATATATGCATAAAAGAAATCTCTGGAAGGATAGTGGTCACATATGGGGGGCCAGGAGGAAACTGGGAGATGGGTAAGAGGAAGAGTTCACTTTATATCTTTCTATAGTTATTGATTTTCAAATTATGTGAATGTGATTCCTTTTCCAAAAGTGAAATTAATTTCTAATTAAAAAAAAAATGCAGCGGGAATCAGTTTATTCCATCAACCATGAATTCAGTACCTATATTTGAAAACCTGCTCTCTGCCAAGCAGCAGTGCCCAAAAACAGCCGTGTCACCACCCCCTTGGTGGGTATCATAGTGGAAGTTCTCCTAAAATAAATGGCCAAGTTACATGGGTGTATTAAAAAGGCATATTACACCCTCGAATCTTGATCATTTTAGGGTGGATTATCTATTATTTTTATGTTGTGATATTAAGTTATGCTCTCAAGCTTATTGATGGCACTAAAAGTTCTCTTTTAAATTTCTTGTTTTGGTGGTACCATCCTTTATTGATAGACTCTCCATTCTTTTCTGTTTTTTACTTGAAAGTCCCAACTTTCTTTTAACTTTGCATGTTATATAGGCCTCAGTAATCAACATCCAAACCTTGATACAAAAATATTGAAATCAAATTCTGATTGGGGGAAATTTAAATAGATAATAGGCTGTTTAGCTTTACGTGTTGATTACCAAAAGGGAGTCAATATATAGGAGAAGTTGAGCAGAGCTAGGATAGGAAAATGATAATTTCCCAGCCAACCTTCTCCTGACCTTCAGGGGCACTGCATTATTCTGCTTGATGTAAGTCCCAGAAAGTCACACACAAATGTGAATGTACACACCCATTCTAGAACTAATATAAATCCTCTTTTGATCATTTGCCATTAGAGCTGCCCACATGTCCAGAGCCCTTCTTTTGTATGGAATGGTAAGAAAGTGGCATTCCCATGTACTGGTTGGGAAAAGTACCATGGAAGTGGCAGAAACAATCTTTAGACTTGCCAGTAGAACATAATTGACTTTTTGTCTCTCTTAAGGATTTCTTAACTCTTGAAGGAAGAGACAGTAAAATACAGCAGGTAAAAACTGTACTGAATCAAGTGAAGAAACATCTGCCCAAAGCACATGTTAAAGAGCTTAACAGTTGGATTGCAAGTCAAGAATTTGAATTAGAGAAAATGGAGTCCATATGCCAGGTGCGAGCAAAGGAGCTAGACGACTATTTGCAGCAGCTACTGAGGTAGGAAATATGTAAATAACATGTTATCTGACGATCCCTTTATATATACACTCTGCTTTAGTATAGCTAGCACTAGGATACACAGCACGAGAAATTTTTTCAAATAAAATTGAGATGTATTTTCCTATTTCTGTAATCATTTTTTTCCCCAGAGAGATACTTTTTAATCTAGGTTTGGCTCCAGGAATACAGAAATTTGGAGACTTCTTGAAATATCTAATATGGCAACGATTTAGGATGGAAAACAAAATTTTCTGTTTGTTTCCTTTCCTTTGTGATGCATTTGTGTGGCTCGTTGCTTTAATACCATAGAACCTCACTATAATTCAGACTATTATTATTCATGAATGATTTTGATATATTACAATTTACATTTTCTTTAAAGAATAATAAAACCTGGTTGGCTCACAAGGTTTGTGTCAACCTTCTCTCTGGTGCCAGCATTATAAAAGAATTCTACCATATTATAAGTCTTTTGCTCTTTTTGCTTATTTTATATTTTAATGTGCAATCTTCTTTTAGACTCCAGGATGACCACAGAAACCTGAGCAAGTGGCTGAGTAATCAGGAGGAGAAATGGAAAGAAACAGAAGAATCAGGAGAGAAAACTGAGCTATTTTACCAATCATTAGCTAGAAAAAGGTATAACTGATCTTGTATGAAATATGTTTCCTGAAAACATGGTTTCTTTCATGGTGTCATGGCTGCTATAAACTTTCAGTGATATTTGGAATTTACAGGGAACAATTTGAATCTCTGACCCAGCTGAACAACTCGTTGAAGGAATATGGGCTTACTGAAGAGGAAGAATTAATAACGGAATCAACACATTTGAATGATAGATATCAGACATTATTGAGACAATTATGTGAAATTGAGGAAGAAGATAAGTTACCTCCTGCTGAGAACCAGAGCTTTAATGATCTTGCACATGATGTAGTTCGTTGGATAACAGAGATTAAAGAGTCCCTTATGGTTTTGAATTCATCTGAAGGCAAAATGCCACTTGAAGAAAGAATCCAAAAAATAAAGGTACAACTGTGGAAACTGAATTTCAAAGGGCGCAGTGAATTCTAATTTGGAAAGATTTGGAGGAAAGCTGCAAAAATTTGTTTCTTAATGGCAAATAAGATCACCAGATTGAAGAAATTCAGATTGCTGAGCTCACAAAAGAAAAGGGTTGTGATGGGTGTAAAATTACTTTAACACATATGAAAGAGAGAAAGTGTATCTTCTTGAGAGGGCAGTGCCCAGTTGTTGTCCCTATTCACCAACAGCAGAAGAATTGAAATAAATATGATAAATAGGAACTGCAGAAAGTTTGCTAGGATACAAAAGGAATATATGTCATTCAGCAGGGACATCAGCAATGTCAAGGGAAGGGATGGAGAAGCATTCTTCTCCACAGTGGTTGTATACGGTTCATAAAGGCAAGAATAGCGGACTATAAGGGTTGGTGTAACTTACAGAAGTAATCAGGAATTAATTATGTCACGATGGAGAGACGAGTTGACACAAGGGACACTGCATTTTTCTGTGGGAAGCATAAGTCAAAAATGTCTAGTTTGGGAGGCTAAGCTAACTTGCCATCTATAAATAATGGATTGTGTAGGAAGGAGGATTTTCTAGTTTTTTTATTAGCAAATAATTTATTTGAAGGCAGTTGAGGATTAATGAGAGAGCTGGAATACAATCAAGTCAAACTAACAAATGTTTATTGAGAACCAACTCTGTATAACGTGACAGAAGAAACCTTTGTCTTTGGGAACTATGTAAAAATGAAAGGGTAATTTTGAAATCTACTCTGCAGTTAGGATCACAATATAAAGTTTATAAATAAAAAAGATCATAGGAAATGTCCGTAAGTATTATAAATGAGATTAGATCTCTTTTTATTTGATTCAGGAAATCATTTTACTAAAGCCTGAAGGGGACGCCAGAATACAAACCATCATGAACCAGGCTGAGAGCAGCAAGGCTGTGTTGGTACAGCAGACCCTAACTGATATCAAGAATCAGTGGGACAACACGCTCCATTTAGCCAACACATATCTAAGGTAAAGGGCAGGACTTGGCCAGATTCATCATTTGTCTTTGCATAACAAAGCCATAACAAGTATGTTTTGTCTGCCTCCTGGATTTGGATATTATTATCTATTGGAGAAAAAGTCAGTGATGTCAGGGGCATCCACAATGTCAGGGGCAGAAACAAAGAGGAATGCTTTCCAGATCAGAGATGCAACAACTGTCTAGTGATTCTGTGTCAGTGTTAGTTTAGCTGTGCATCACCTGTGGGTTCTTAGCAGCAAATTAGCATTGTCTTGTTATTCCACCTTCAGTACCCTTCTTTGGCACTAACAACCTCAGTATATCTGCATGGTATCTCTGTAGAATAATTAATGATTTTTAAATATATAAGAGATTCTTAAACATATAAACATTGACAAGTGTTGGCTGAATTCAGTTGACATTATTCTGGTGAAAATCCTTAATTCATATCCCAAGTCTTAAACAGTACATTTGATGTCTGATGACATCTACATTTTTTCCAAGAAGACACTACAAACTCTAAGCCTTAGAAAGCATAAACTAGTTAGTTGGTCGGTATACTCAAATGTTAACTTGTTTTGCTTATATAAAATGAAATAGTACAATATAAAAATAATAAAATAAATATATTTCTATATAAAAGAAACTTTTGGGACTAGTTTGAAATCTAAATTATTGTTCTCAGTTTAAAATTTATGTAACCAAAAAACTAATTTTTAGTAATTTTAAAATCTATCTTGATTTCTAAGGAAATTTTTATTTAAAAAAATCAATAAACTTATTAATAAATTTATTAAAAATCAATAAACTCAGTGCTATTCATAATCTTATAATGCCAAAAGAGTCTCCGGAAATCATCTATGTAAATGTTATTTTAATGCTGTCTTATTGTAATGCATATTGCATTATAATATGTAAAATGCCACTCCAGTTTGCTAAATGTCATTTCAGTTATAAAATATTTTGTTTAATTTAGCCATCAAGAAAAGCTTTTGATCGAAGGAGAGAAGTATTTGCAAAGTAAGGAGGATCTGAGGCTCATGCTTACAGAACTAAAGAAGAAACAAGAAGCAGGCTTTGCTCTACAACATGGTTTGCAGGAGAAAAAAGCTCAATTAAAAATTTATAAGAAATTCCTCCAGAAAGCACAAGATTTGACATCCTTGCTGAAGGAGTTAAAATCCCAAGGAAATTACCTCTTGGAGTGCACTAAAAATCCCAACTTCAGTGAAGAGCCTTGTCTGGAAATAAAGCATCTACATGAAAGTCTTCTTCAACAACTACAGGTGAAGTGACATTTAAATGGGTGTCATAATGATGCATGCTAATTAAGAGAGTAGGTTTGTATATGAAACTCTTTTTTGTTCTTTTAGTAACCCAAAAGCTTAAAATTTATCATTTTTAGATGAAAATGCTAACTCCAAGGATGGAGGGATCAGTCCAGTCAGTTCTGCTAGAGGACACTGTTGTATGTTATTTGATAATTGTGGTATATCCTCTCATCGAAGTTCCCCTCTTAAGGCATAGAAAGGGTTAAGAATTTTGGGGCCTTTTTCTGAAGGTGACCATTCAAGTTATCTATCCACCGAGCCATCCAGCCATCATTTTTATTGTAATAGTTTGTATCAGTTATTCTGTACAAACTTTTTAATCAGTGCCCTCCATCCTGTGGGGGTCTTTCCATGTGATCGGCAGTAAAAGAGTTAAAAAGTAAAATGTTAGCTTGCCATGAGGAAGTGTGTTCTTTTGAAAGCACCATTTATAATTCTTTGCAGGACGCTGAACACCCAATTCAATGTAATGATTACCTCGGTAAGAAATCCAGATAGCCAGAGTAGGCAGGGGTGAAGATATACCCACTTGGTTATAAGCTAGTTAGTTTAATATGCTGCTTTTCTGATCAGGTATGACCACCTCATCTTCTTATCCCAGGTTGAGAACCTAAAGACAGTTTTGCTTATGAGTTAGGATTGCTTTTTCCTAACACACAATTTTTGAGTTTGGCTCTTAGGAAAGGGATCTGGGCTTAGGTTGAACTTACAGTCTCATTTCCAAGTGTAGCCACTTGGTTTTAATGAGAATTATAATTAAGGGAGCTGTTTTATTATGGATGCTTATGATTGATTATATAATTTGTAGCCATTTAATTTTATAAACCATTTGACAGATAAAATTGTCAAGTCAGAGAAATGAAAGCAGAGAAGCATGGAGGAAATAAATGTGGTTTCAGTAAGAATAATTTTTCTTTGTGGGGGCGAGATTTTATAATGAAATATCTCAAACATTGAAACATTTACTTAAGAACTCTGGATGATTTACGGCCTATTCCTGTATCAAGATGAGACCTTGTAAAACAAGTATTTATGAACAATCTAAATATTTTCTGAGTGAAAAATTTCAGAGAGAAATAATTTATAAGTTGCCAATGGTTTTACTTTTAGGATTCTGTGCAAAAATTGGAAGGTCATGTTCAAGAACACCATTTATTCCAAGTTTACATCACAGACCTGCATACCACATTGGACAATTTCTCCAAGGAACTTTTCAGTTTTACTGATAAGCCTGTGGATCAAATAGCAGTTGAGGAAAAATTGCAGAAACTACAGGTATTGAACAATTTCTAGACATGATAGACATTTTTTAAAACTTGTATTAATTACAACTTGACTAATCAGTGTCTTCTGTCAGAAATTCAAGTGCTCTTTGAATGACTACTAGATAACTAAAGTTCTGCCCAGTCATTAAAAATTGGAATGTTACTCATTAGTGACCAAATCCATTTATAATTTGAGTTGAACTGTACCCAGCATGCTGTGGGCCCTCAAGAGGCCAGTCTGTAGCTCCTGGAGATCTTGGTTTCTGAGATTCCACAGTGATTCCAGGAGATGGTGGGGTCAGAGGATGCATCTAGCACAACAAAACCTAGGGAAAATGTTTCATTTTTGCATTCTTCATCATGGGTGAATAGGGGCTGTACAATTTTTACCTTATTAATTTCCACGCTCATGGACTTAAAGCTCTATCCATATGTAGGCCTTTCAGGATTTTCGCCCTCACTCCCACAATACCTTGCTTTATACAGTGAGAATTATAGCCCTTTATCCACATCCTCAAAACACATTCCTTGTATTCTCACTGTTTGCACAGCCAACATAAACAGGCCAGAGTGGTGTCCTCTATGAGAAGCAAAGCATTTTCTCAGCTACCGCTTTCACAGCTACCTGACTGGTGATTTCATGGGCACAGCACTGCTGGCAAGAGCTTGGAGATTTTTCATCTTTTCCTTTTAGGGCTCTGGGAATCAAGTAGGACTTCGCTCTAGAATGGCCTGACATGGGGACAGGCCTGCCTCCTTTTTCAGGGGTGATAATTTGGCAAATATAAAGGGAATTAAGGCATGGCCGCCTCCTTTTTTAGTGGTGATATTTTGGCAAATGTTGGGAGCGCATCGCGTACACAGTGCTGTATGGGAGCCATGGATACTGAGGAAGGATGACAGGAGCCTGACTCTGGGGAGCTCAGACCCTTTTTGGGAAATTAAGATGTATAAATGGTAAGTGCAGCTCCTGAGAAGTGAGGGACTTGCAAGATCATGGGTTAAATACCTGCACCTGGGCTGTGACTCAGGTCTTCTAATGCAGTCTGGCGAGTGTTTTTTCTAACTCCCACTGAGACATCTCCACTTAAATGTCTCACGATTATTCACAGTTCAGCATGTCCGTAAACTAACGCACCGTCTCCTTTCCCTTCATCCCTCAGTGCCCCACCCATGAGCCCACTTTGTCTCCTATATTCTCTGGCTCAGTGACTGTCTCCAGGGTCTCTCTGGGCTTCTAAGATAAGAACCTGGATATCCTTTTCCAGACTCCCTTTCCTGGATACCCCAGTCTAGTCAGCACCAAGTGCAGTCTCTTTCACTTCTCAAATATCTATAACTTGTCCCTCCCTTATCTCATGATCCTCCGTTAGACTTCCCAAAGGATCCCTGCCTGCAGTGTTACCTCCTCCGATGCGTCTTCCCCACGACTGCCCAGGGTCTTTCTAAAATACAATTCTGATCACGTCATTACTCCTGAAATTCCTGTCTTCCACCTTAAAATGTTTCAATGACCTTCCCCCCCCACTCCCCCCCCCCACCCCACAACCTTTGGTTTCACAGTAATATTCAAAATCCTTGGCCTGTCCTACAAGGTCCCTCTGAGTAGCCCAGCTCCCCAGTTGCACCTCCTGCCACACCTTCCCGTGCTCCCAAGCCCTGGCTGTACTAAATCTCACTGGCAGTTTCCTAAAATGCCCCATATGTACCTCTGTGTCTTTACCTTTTATCAATTTTTTTTTTCTGAACTCCTGCCCTTTGATCACTTGGCTTACTTTTGTTTATCCTTCAAGACTCAGCTTATCTAGAAGGCCTTCCTGAAAAGCCTTCCACATGCTGATGTTGGGTTTTGTCCCTTCCCCTTAGGCTGTAATCCTTGCATATTTCTTAGCATACATCTCTTCACATTTTTTTTAAAGATTTATTTTATTTATTTATTTCTCCTCCCCCTTGTTGTTTGTGCTCACTCTCTGCTCTCTGTGTCCATTCATTGTGTGCTCATCTTCTTGTCTGTTTGTTGTGTGCTCATCTTCTTTTTAGGAGGCACCGGGAACTGAACCTGGGACCTCCCATGTGGGAGGGAGGCACCCATTGACTTGAGCCACCTCTGCTCCCTGCTTGTTGTCACTCATCGTGTTTCCTCGTTGTGTCTCTTCGTTGCGTCATCTTGCTGCATCAGCTCGCTGTGCCAACCCATCACGTCAGCTCGCTCTCTTGCTTGGCTTCTTTAGGAAGCACTGGGGACCTAACCTGGGACCTCCCATGTAGGAGGGAGGCACCCATTGGCTTGAGCCATCTCTGCTCCCCTCTAATTGTGTCGCTCATTGTGTTTCCTCATTGTATCTTTGTTGCGTCATCTTGTTGCGTCAGTTTGCCATACCAGCCCATCACGTCAGCTCGCTGTCTTACTTGTCTTCTTTAGGAGGCACCAGAAACCAAACTCAGGCCCTCCCATGTGGCAGGCGGGTGTCCAACTGCTTGAGCCACATCCACTTCCCTTCACATTTTTATTATGATTGTTTACTTCTGTGTCTCTCCCACTGGACTTGAAGGGACAACATTCTATAACTTCAGAACCAAGCATAGTAGTTGGTTGTTGGTTGAAAGGGTGAATGAATGAATGAATATTTATTCTGTGGTCCAGTTACAGTAGTGACTAATAAAATCTACATACTTCACCTAGTAACTTTTAAGGCTTATTATATTTCAACAGTAAGATCAATAGCTAATATGGTACCTCAAATTCCTTTTTAATCCAGAGTTCTCAAATTAGCCTCATTCATTCATACATTTGGTAAACATTGACCAAATTCCTACATTATTTAAGATATTATGTTAGATTGGTTGTTTTCATCACCTACAAAGCTTTGCTCTGAATTTTAAATAGTAACACTAGATTCATATGGTCACATTCTAAAATGATTCTTTTATTCTTTCCAACGCTTTGCATGTAGTAGGCATTTACTATTTAGTGTTTCGATTGTGTAAAAAGGCTGCCTCTTGAACAAAATATATATTTAACAAATATCTATTGACTGCCTTCTATGTTCCAAGAACACTGCTGTAGAAATTTTCTGCAGCTTCTAATCGCTTAACAAATTGGTTTAAGAACTTCATATGTGATGCTACATTGGTTTAAATTTTTCCCAAAGTTTCTTCTTTTCGATATGAGTTAATAAGTTTTGTATATTATTCACTAGCGAAGCAGAATACTTTGTGATTTACAGAAGTCATTAACTCTTGTGATAATTGAATGGAGATACTTTTTTCTCCACTCTTAGGAACTGGAGAATAGACTACATTTACAAGATGGTGCATTAGAGAAGATTTTAGCCTTAGCTGAATCCATCAAGCAAAATACATCTTCAGCAGGACAAAAGATTATTAAGGATGATATAAAATCACTTGAGTGTAAACAGAAAGATCTGGAAAACAAACTTAAATCTGCTAAGCAGGAGACAGAAAATTGTCTCAATGGCATTCTCAAATCAAACTGCTCAACAGAAAAGAAAGAAAAGTTGACTCTGCCAGACAGAGAGAAGCATGTCACTTCTGATGTGCAGGAGTCTACTCAGGATTCAGCTGCAGTAGAAAAGTTGGAGGAAATAAACAAGGTAAGTACTTATGATTGCATTCTCTAAGACATTGAGTTTGAGAATGAAGAGGTATTAGGCTCTCAAAAGAGAGCCATGCATCAAGCATTCTGGTTTCATAATTAAACCCTCAATGTGCTCACTATTTAGGAAGCCCACTTGTAAAGAGAGCCCTTAGAAAACTGTCCAGGATTTCAGTAGTGAAATATTACTGTTCATTCTGTTAAAATGTCACTCATCAATTTAGGTGTATTGTTCTCTCAATGTAATCAGATACAGCTTCCTGGGTCAAGAGCACAAAGGCAAATTAGAAAAGGCAAAAGAAAAGAAAATGTGCTTTATCCATTTTCTCAGAAAAAAAATCTAAGAGTCATATTTTCTTTTGACTGATTTTCTAATGAAATCAGAGACTGTTTGAAAGGATGGGTGGGTTTTTTTGTTTTTTTTTTTTTTCCTTTTTCTTCTAATATTAACCCTCTACTGCAAATATATTTTTAAAGGCTATCAGATCATTTAGCATTCAGGTCTCCTGTAACTCTCCCTGGGGAGAAGAAAGAATGGTGTTGGCTTTTTTTTATTGTTGTTGTTTTTTTGCTTTGTTTTCATTCTATACAACCAATTAGGTACATTTTGCTGCGGCTCTTAAAGTGCTTCCTCAGAGGTTAGAAATGGAAATGGAAAAAGCACAAAGAGCCATCCAGTAAAGGATATTTGAAAAAGAGTCTCCATGGCAGGAAGCCTCAGGGTCCAGGGCTCAGTGAGACAGCAGCAAAGGTTGACCAGTCAAGCGTGAGTTCTCACCAGCCTTTTACAGAATGCAGAATCAACAGGAATCAAGACAACCTGAGCTTCTCTTGTCTTCCTGGAACAGAAATACATGGAGAATTAAAGGACCCAGTTAGGGTTTTCTAGAAGTGTGTATGACAAGGTTAAATTCTAAGGAAACATCCCTCTGGCCATGAGAAAAGTCTTCTTATAAATCCTAGTGTTAGCTATTGCTAAGAAAATATGTCTCAAAACGTTTGAGGATTCACTGGATGAGACTCTTGAGGTTCTATGTGTAAAAGAAACTTTCATGTTTAAAGAGCAAGAGATAAGTAAAAGAGGAAAAATATCTCAGTGTTTTCTATGATATTGCTTGTTAGAGGAGCACTGTCCTACTGCACGACATTCATTGCTAAAGGAGTTACCTAACAACTTTTAAATTGACTTCTTAGATCCATTTCTACTGCAAGTACCCAAAATTTAGTAGAGTATATTGAAAACTATACAAAAGCCATAATCCAATAATAAAAAGTTTTTAAATTCCTCAAGATTTTACTTAATCTTGAATGATAAGGGTTATTGATAATTTATGATACTTCATTAATATGATTTTTTTTTTCAGAGCAGATAGAGGGACTTAAGTCTTCAAATAATTTTCACAAGTCTGGATTACGGAAACCTAGTTTTACTTCTTTAGCAGCATTTCATATTTCTACTCTTTCGTCACATGAATATTTTTCTGAATCTACTTATTTTCTGTATTCTAAATATTGGCCATATTTACTTTAAAGTTGAACAACTAGTAAAAGAGATCATATGTATATTTGCATGTATATAAGATACAAGTATGTGACAAATGCCATTAAGCCAGTGTAAATTGCTTAAGCACAAGACCTAATATAATGAATACATAAAGCACATAAAAGCACTATTTGCCAAATTATAAACCTGATTAATCTAAAGCTATTGTGATAGTGAAGATAAGCACTTAATTCATTAATAAACATTTATTGACCTGTTTTGTATCAGTCATTCTGCTAGAATGTGGGGAAACAGTTGTCACAACTTAAAATCTAGCACTAATTAAATATCTAATTAGTATTTCACATGCCTTCTTGGAATCTGGAAAGCATTTGATCAGATTAATTAAGATTTTCTCCAGAATAATTTTTAGGAAGTTTTTTTATTTTTATTTTTTTTACTTCTTTCTTTAAAAATTATCTCAGAGTTCTTTTGAAAGTGTGATTGTTCTTTCCAAACATCGCCATTATACCATGCATATATTTGAGTCCATTGTTGAGAGTTTCATTTTAGAGGAAATTTAGGGGGTATTTTAGATCTGGACCTTTGGCTGAACTTTTTTTATAATATCGGAAATGTTAAGGCAGATCTAGAGGCAAAAAGAATTGCAAATGTAGTCTGAAGGGCATGGGTGCTTATGATCCAGTATCATCATGGATATTTTTATAGATGTGAATTTCTAAGCATTTTTAAGTATGAATGGCAGAAGTCCCTTCCATCTTCCACTTCCTACATAGGTTAAGTGAAGTAACAAAGTGGGATATGGTAAAAAGTGAGGATGGTCTGTGTCTTAAGATTTTAGGTGCCTGCTGGGGATTGAATCATGTCCCCCACAAAAGGCATGTTCAGGTCCCAACCCCTGGTCCCACAGGTGTGGACCCATTTGTAAATAGGCCCTTTGAAGATGTTAGTTAAGGTGTGCTCAAACTGAATGAGGGTGGGCCCTAATCCAGTATGGCTGAAGTCCTTATATATAAGCAAAGAAAATTGGATACAGAAAAAGAGAAGCCACAGAGAGCAGCCAAAAGCTGGAAGTCAACAGAACTCAGAAGGGAAAGGAGAAAATGCCTCCAGGTGCATTATTACCATGTGACAGAAAAACCAAGAACCAAGGACCACTGGCAGCCAGCCCCAGAATGCCACGGTCTTTGAGGAGAAAGCATTGCCTTGGTGATGCCTTGATTCTGGATCTTTCCTAGCCTCAAAACCATAAGACGATTAATTCCCATTGTTTAAGCCAACCCATTGTGTAGTGTTTGTTTGGGAAATATGGTAAAGAGGAAAAATAGGGAAACAAATGCATTCCTAATATATTATTTTTCTAAAAATTTTGTAAAGCAACATTACAGCTTAACTAGTATTACATGATCTTTCTTGCTCCATCCTTCCCTACGTAACATAATTGCTTTAAAAAACCTTTTTGTCTATTATTACTTCATTTTCCTTGTCATTGAGTATAATTGTATTTGAATAGTTTTTTGTTCTTTTCAACATTTTCTGAGCGTTTATAATTCAGTGTTTGAGAAGGCATCTATGGATAAATCCTGATAGGTAAATAAATGATCAGACATAGAGGCAAAATGTGCAAGGCTGTGGATGAACAACCAGGAACAACGCATAAGGTCAGTACTAGAACAAGAAGGAAAACCACTTACTGGAGAAAAATTTGTAGATCTTGGGATGAATGATGACTCTTCTGGTATTGTTTGTCCTGGTAAATCAGTAAAAAAAAAAAAAAAATTATAATGGAACGCATAGTTGGTCCATTGTGTCAACTCTTAGAATTGTACTATTTTGTGCTTCCTGGCTAGTACACAAATCTTGCTTCTTAGTTTACAGGTATTTATCATAGCCCAAGATTTATTCCTTTACAGGATAAGTGACTTGAAGATAGACATCATTGAGCAACGTGCATTTGAGTACATGCTCCAAAGTCCTCAAATCTAAGGCTGAAAGAGACCTTAGAAATTTTCTAGCCTAACCCTTGTCTTTCAGGTTAGGAGACTGAATCCCAGAGATGTTAATCAGTCAGGTTCACACTGAAATAGTACTGGGACTAGAACCCAGGTATCCTCTACATTGTCTGATGCTCAATGCTTTACCCAACCAATTTTCCAAATGTGTTACATGAGTTGTTACTTGAGGTCCAAATATATTTTAGAAATGTGGGGTTAAATGAAATTAAATAGGTTTTCCCTACTATGTGACTTTTCTGAGCCTTTAATGTGCTAATGTGCTATCTGACCTCATGGATCCTTTACTGAGTTCTTGTTAGTGCCTTATCATGCATTGCAGTATTTCTTTCACACGTTCTCCACTCTTTTCACCCTTCCCCAACCCTGTCCCCATCATTTCTCACATATATCTGGTCAACAACTGATAGATTATTGGCTTCTCAACTTATTTCTTTTTTTTTTTTTAAGATTTATTTTTATTTATTTATTTATCTCCCCCTTGCTGCTTGTGCTTGGTGTGTCCATTTGCTTTGCGTTTTTCTGTGTCTGCTTGTCTCCCTTTGTTGCATCATCTTCCTGCACCAGCTCACCACACTGGGCGGGCTGTCAGCTCACTGTGCAGCGCGGGCCAGCTTGCCTTCACCAGGAGGCTCCGGGAATCGAACCTGGGGCCTCTCATATGGTAAACGGGAGCCCAACCAATTGAGCCACAGCCGCTTCCCAACTTATT
>JAQZBX010068225.1:0-15794 GCA_029593785.1 Cabassous unicinctus
ATAGTCTGGTTTAAAATTACTTAGGTAGGGCCTCCAGAGACCATTTGAGTTTAACGAGGCTAACTCTGTATATATTTAATTCGTTAAAAAGTAATATTAATGCATGAGAGAACTGCCTTTTATGGAATTTATATGCTTTAGAACTCTGGGCAGACTCTGGTTCTTTTATATGAGATTAATCCAGAAAAAAAAAGCCAATGAATTAATTAGTATAGATAAATCCTGCTTTAAGAAAATCCAGGATTACAAAATAGATAAGTTGGGTCTTGAGTTTTTAATATTATAAATATATTATTACCCTTGTTTAAAAAAAAGTGTTTTAAATATGACTTTATCTAGATCATTAAGTGCCATGTGAGTCCCCAGTGATTTGACTGAGGGGTGATGAGGGCTGGAAAGAGGCAGAGTAACAGAGCTTAGGTGTTCAGAGCTCAAGCTGAGTATCTACCAGCAATGAAGAAAAGTATATCAGAAACTTAATGTGAGCTAAAGGAAACTATCATTGGACTTACTGAACTCAATTTGTATTTCAACTTCTTTTAACATATTTCTCTGGAAATGCTAGACAAATCAAACAAAATATTGAGAAGAGAGAAAAAAACAAAGCAGGAGATTGAGTGCAGTTTTATGTAGGTGAGGTAAGTTGAGCCTTCGGAGCTTTCCTTCCGTTTGCCCTACTTTTGTGGGAAAGATATGATTACCACAAGCAATAGCTGCAGCTCCAGAATCACTGGATGCAAACCTTTTACTGGACTCTTTAGAATTTATATACTAGTTCTTTTACTTGGGTTAAATAAATTAAGGCATGTTTGTTAAAAAACAAAAGACCTCTATGTTTTCAATAAAAGTGTTGTTATAAAATGGCATTTCCCAAATATTTTGGTCTCAGGATGTCTTTACACTCTTAAAAATTATTGAGGAGCCCAAAGTACTTTCCTTTATGTGGTTTTTATCTATCAATATTAACTATTGTAGACATTTTTATAGATTTATTTATTCATTTAAAATAACAATAAACCCCTTGCATGTTAACACATATAACACATTTTTTAAAAATAACTGTATTTAAAAAATAAAAGTAAGTAGTGTTTCACTTTCTTTTTTTTGCAAATCTATTTAATATCTTACTTGACTGGTTTAAGAGAAGATTTCTGGATTCTCTTACCTGTTCAATCTGTTATGGTAATTTCCAGTTAAAGGGTATAAAGAAAATCTAACCTCCTAAAAATATGTAGTTGTAAAATATAGGAGTATTTTAATAGCCCTTTCAGATAATTGTGGATATTGTCCTTTGATGCTGCACCAAAACTCAACAAGTACTAGTTTCATAAAGGTTAGTGCACTGGGAATGTGAAACCAGATCAATAAACTGTGGGACTTTGTTTCATTAAAATCCTTTCATCTGTCTTGCGCTTTGAATTACTCTTTACCCTTGCATGACTTTTTAGCACCATGGGTTAGTCATTTGGAAAATAGATCTAAATATCAACACATTATATTATACAATATTAAAAAAACTTATGACGGCTTTTTTTTTTTCCACAAGGAAACTCTCAAACATCATTATCAGCAACAAATACTGTCAGGTGATTTCCTTGTTCATTTTCAAGAAAATGTCTATAAAAATAGCCAAGTCTGAATAATCATAGTTTGTCTGTCAGTCATTCTTTCAAGTAAAAATTATGTTCCATGACTTGTTCAGCTCACAATTCTGGCAGTCGGCGGGGCCTTTTCTTCCAGACAGCCATTGTGTTTCCATATTACGGGTACTTCTCATTTTGTCACACAGAATTAAAAAAGAAATACAGCCAGTGATTGAGATTTCATAAAATTAGTAACTGTACTGCATCACGAAGGACATTTTTAAATGAAACGGGTGTGTTTTATGGTGAGTATGTGGCATTTACATGTGCAATGGCTGTGGTAAGGTTTGGTTCTACTGCCTGGATTCCTTTTCAAGCCACAGCAGCTTTATCCTCAATTCCTTTTGCCCTGTCAGTGGGGCAAATGCCAACACAGTGAAAAGGGCCAATAAAGTTTTAGTATTATTATGAAAATAGATTTGATGCCGCAGACTGAAAGGAATGATTTCAGGGAAACCGCGGGGTCTCTGGGCCATACTTTGTGAACCCCTGTTAGAGAAGAACATTTTAAACAATGGGGAAAAAAAATCATGGTGTATTGTTAAGTGATAAAAAGAACAAAATTATCCCATTTGAAAACTAAAAAATATGTATAATAAATAAAGAAAAACGGGAAAAATATATACCAAAATATTAAATAATGATATTATTCACTGGATAGAAGAGTTGTGGGCCATTTTCTTTTCTTTGTTTATTTTATTAAACTTCCTAAAGAAAAAGTTATGATTTATTCAGTCTTTAATATGTTAGTAATTAAACATTTTCAAAATGTAAGGAAAAAAAATTTCCTATACCCCCATTACCCAAATGATACTGTTTTCACTTCTCCTTGTTCCTTTCAGTATTTATTACTTTGTATTTATATTTTGCATAGTATTTTTCATGGAGTAGTACAATTTCTTTCTCCACTTATTATTTCATAAGAACTTTCTCAGATTGTATATGGCCAAGAAGCTTTTATTCTAATTATAAATAAAATATTAGCTTTCTATTACTGGCACAAATTCTGGCTCATATTGAGATGAACTGCTTAATGTAACTGTTGTCCAATGATATTAGTTAATGTAATTTTTTCCTAAAAGGGAATAACAGATTTTTCATTGACTGAATTTAAAGAAATGCAATTATCTCACCAATAGACTAACAAATTTAGATCTTTAATTATGCTAATTTGATTTTAATGATTTAGAAAATCCGGTTTGTTCTTAAAGATTTAAAAATAGCCAGAGGTACTTTCCATTGAGGCATAGTTTTATTCAATGCTATTGCCACTACAACTATATGCTTCTAACCTTTAATCATTCTCAATCTGTGTTATTCCACACACGCAGCTCAGGGCTAAAGTTTGAAGTTAACTATTTTCAATAATTAATTAATATTAATGATGTTCCATTAAACTTGGCATATGTGATTTCTGCTCATTGCCATTCTGCTACAACCAGTCCCTAAGCCCCGCAGTTGTCACTCCTTGGCATCATTTGTATGATGAGCTCTAGGTAAGGGCATTTTATCACAGGTAGGCTCTGATGAACCACTCCCAGGTAGATTCCTATCAGAAGCCATAAGTAGGAAATAATTGACTAGCGGCAGTTCTCTTTGGTGCAGCTTTGGTTCTTTTGGGGGAAATTTCACCCTTTCTTTCTACCATAAAGTAAATCCCCAAAGCCACTTGTCTACTCTGACTGTATACTTCAGTTCTTAACAATATCTGTGTCAAGCTTGTTACCATCATAGAATCAGGTGATTTATGAAAGCTGATAGGTGTCGTTTTAAATACCATGAACACAGGAAGCTCTGTTCAGTACTTCCTGTATGTTCCAGGATAGCCTTAGCTGACATGACAGTGAGATAGTAGATAAGCAATAAAACACTGCATATCCAAAGGAGAATCATGCTAACTTTAATCACAGGGTAAATGAGCTGATGCAGGTAAAATATTTAGAACACACAGGAATTTTTCAACATATATTAGCTACTGTTATTAAAAAATGCTGTAATTCTTCATATAGATAAGCACACACTAATGCTAGGCAATACCACAAACTCCTGCATTAAGCAATTTGAACTCAGGCAACTGAGGGTACACATAGAGTCAAAGTCGTTCTCATGCTCTAGCCTCATTAAAACATATTTCAAGTGTAAAACAACATTATACTGCTCAGATTTAAAAATCAGAAAATTGAAACATTAGAGTCAGTGAAAAGAAAGAGATACTGGAAAGTAAACATATAATTTCCCAAATTAAAAAAAAAAATCAGTGGAAGGGCTGAATTACAGAATGTGTAAGATCAAATGCCAAACTGGTGGTTCGGCGAAGTTAAGGTACCCTCCCAAAATGCAGAACAATGAGACAAGAATGAAAACATGACAGAACAGTTGAGGCATGGAAAATAAGTCTAAGAGGTCAAATACTTATTGACCAGGAGTTTTAAAATAAGGGGACATAGAAAATAGATATATAGAAAATTATCAAAGAAATCACCAGAGAAATAACACAAGATGATTTCTCTAAGGTAAAGATAGACTTCTTGTATCTTCAGACTAGATGGATCAACCAATTTTCCAACATAGTGCATGAGAAACTGTTGACACCTAAGTGCATTTTTATGAAATTTCAGAACTCCTGGGATAAAAAAAAACAAAAAACAAAAACCCAACTGCTTTCAAGGAGGGGAAAAATCTATTTAAGAAAGAAAGAGTATTATATTATCAGACTTATTTTTGGCCACCCTGGGTTCTAGACTACAGTGAAGCCAAAGGCTCATGGAAATTTATTTTTAACCTAAAATTCTCAAACATGAAGATAAAGGTATTTTTAGAGATGCAAAATCTTCTATGAAAGAACAACTTATAAGAGCTACCATAGCAAAATGAAAAATAAATATTCAAGAAAGGTCAAGTTGTGAGAAAGAATTTAAAAAATGGGCAATAGTATGCTCCAACTCATTAACCTAATTAATAATTAAGGAATTTTATACTAAAATAACAATGAAGACCTTTTTATCCAATATACTGATAAAAATTTCAAAGATTGGTAATAATCAGTATTGGTAGAATATGGGAATAGGCACTCTTTCAGTGAGATGATATTTAGTGCAAACTTTTTTGGAAGACACTTTGGTAGTATATGTGAAGATTTAAAGTTCACATTCCATTTGTTCCAACAGTTCTAATTCTAGGTGTGTAGACCAAGATAATCACCCTATGTGTGCAAAGACTATGTACCAGGAGGTACATTGTACAAGAGGCAAGGCTTCTTTGTCGGCAAAGGAGTATCATCTCTGCAGTCTTCTGTACCATTTACATGATTTAAATAATTGTTTTAAGTGCCCAAGAATTCAAAAGCAGGATGGGCCCTGAAGTCTGTCAGAGGCTACATCCACAAAAAGGATATTAAGCCTGGTCTGCTTTTATAGGAAACACACTCATATGACCAAGAGAAAAAAGGTTGAGTTGATCTTCTCCCAGTTCAAGTGAGTCAAGACATTCAGTTTGAGCTGAAATCAAGCTTAGAAAGGTTCAACCCCAAAGCCCTTTTGAAAAGTTATGACTGAGTGAAAATTGGATTATAATGGAAGTCTATTCTACTCTCTAATTTTATGGTTTTCCAAACACTACATCATCTCACTTTGCCTTGTGTTTACTTAATTAGATATTTGAAATATGGAAAACAGTATTTAGAAGAAAGTAGAAACAGTCTTAATGAGACTCAGATAGCATAAGCAGAACAGATAAACTCAGGTGTCTCTATATTTTAATCACACAAATAATTCCGGTGTCGAAAGTGAGCTGGCTCTTTTATTGCTTTTCATCATTCAGATTATCACATGCACAATATCAGTTTATTTTTATTGTAAGATGCATCAGGCTAAGTTCGGTGACAGAGGGTGATATATATTGTTTCTAGATTTCTTCTCAGTTGGGCTGAAATAAGCTGTGTAATGAGCTCAGTTGTATGAAACGGCCTAGAAATGAAGGCGCCCCCTCCTACCCCCCACTGCCCCAAGTCAATATCAAGACAGCGAGCACGTCGTCCTTTCCTGCATCTAGAGGCATTTGTAGAGAAGACATCTACCACCGGGGAATTTACAGGGAGTAATATATGGATTTTAGTGGGCTCAATCCTGCCTCTTCTTCTTATTAGCTTGCAATCTCGAATGAGGTACTTAACCTAGCTAAGACTTAGCTTCTTCATCTGCTAAAAGGGAGTTGTGACATGGTGAGGATGAAGCGTATCACACAATGCCTAGTACATCAAACCCAATAAATCCCGGCTAATATTATTGAAATAAATAATTTACATAAACACTTGGTCAGGGACTGTGCTGTGCACCTTTCTATGTGAGTCTTTGGGAGGGGAGGATACCGAGGTAGAGAGGAGTTTATGTTTTGCCATGCTATTGGCATCAGAGCAAATAACTTCCAAATTAGGAGGAAAGCAGTAGACTGTACTATAACTGGCTGGCTTTACATTTTAGGATTCTGAACTGGAACACTTGAACTGTATGGTATCTTTCAGTTAGTGTGAGTAAGAAGATGGAATATGGAGTGAAATTCTAAAATGAACATAAATTTATTTTAGGATATAAAAGAACCTTTAAATCCAGTATGTTCTGCTAACATACTGCTTTAAACACTGCTTTGCTTTGCTTTTCCTTGGTCTTCCAGTTCAAAAAACATTAACATCTTACTTTTTTTTCCCAATATTTTAGAAAACTGTGCCTTTCTATTATTTCTGCACTAAAAGCTCATTTAGAAACTTTTGTGCTTTTACAATTTTTCATCCTGGTTTTTCAAGACCAGAATAAAGAATGAAAATAATGGGTATGAAACAAAGGCTTTCAAGTACAAGATGTAGACGCTTTAATTAAAGGATGATGAAAAAATGACTAGTTCTCCAACTCTTTAATAAAGTTAGTTATTTCTCCACTAATGCTGCAGGAATTATGCTCTAGTGAGCTGGGACATTTTATTCACAATCAGGCAACATTATGTGCTTTTAATTAACAGTTGTACCATTTGTCAACCATTATTGAAAGAAAAGTGATACCAAATAGTACCTTACATTGTTTCATAATCATCCTCAAAAATGCTTTAGGAATGCGTAGAGCAATGATGATGCACCTCTTCTCTAGAGGTACATCATCCACAGTAAATAAAATCTGTTATGAACAGATTAAGAGGACATCACCCAATTTGAAGAATGAATACCTACGTTGGCATAGAGTCAGATTGTAGGGCAGGGGACAAAATGTTGGAGGCTGATGATCCAAGAAGTATACTAGACTAATATGCTTGACAATGAAAGGAGCCAGGGAGTGTGGGCAGTTGGGAGTTGATGAGTTTGAACTATGTCTGGCAAGATGATGGGGTGAGAACTTGAACTTGAGCACAGATGGATTTTCAGATGTTGTTATCAAAACAGTGAATTGGTAAGAAAGCTTGACATTAACGAAAGGGTTCTGAAGACTGAGATAATGCGAAGAAGGCAGGTGGGCAGCCCACATAGTTTCCTGAAACTTCCGCAGTGGCTGGGCTGGGCGGTGGAGGTAGTAGGGGTGGTAGAGAGGGGGAGGGAAGGAAAGGAAAGGGCAGCTTCCATAGGTACAATAAAGAAAGGGAGAAAAAGAATTGGCTAGAACCTCTGTGTTAAGTGAAGAATAGTGATGAATTTAATTTTTAAAAAAGATTTCCTCATTGATGGTCTGTTGAACACCATGTCGTTTAAGATGTCCTGCTCGTGAATCCCTTGATCGAGAAGGAAGGTCTGTTGATTGAGGAGGTACCTATTTTATGCTGATTATAGTCAAACTCATGGCACTGATTGATGACTAATGGTTAGACTTACCTCCTCTGAAACCAGAATTATGCCTCAGAGATCAGGTAGTTCAATTATGTTCAAACATAGGAGTATCTCAAAGGCTATTTGAAGAGAGTAAGAGGAAAGTGGAAGGAAAGTGGAAGGGCCACTCGTGCCACAGCAGCTCTGCATTGTTTGAAAGACTTTGCTTCCTCCAAAGCTTCTGCTTGAAAAAAGTTTAGCTGCTAAAAGGGAGGTAAAGTCACCAAGCTAGGTCACAATCCTTGTTTGTCAGATGAGAAAAGAGAGACAAACTGATTTGCCTTCCTCAAATGTTCTCTAGATTCTAGTTTTTGCTCTTGCCTCTTTTTGTCTTGTTCTTCTCTCTTCCACTTTTAAATTTCTTGCAGCTTTTCAAAGGATTTTTATGCTTGTAATCTTACCAACTGACTGTGGTCTTTAGAGCCAATATTGTAAATCATCACTCAAAGAATAAGAACCCAGGTTTCCCGCCTTCTAATTTGGACCTCTTAGAGTTTAGACCCTGTCTCCAGAGAATCTCATCTGGCATGGGGTCAGACAGTCCTGGGACTACATTTTTGGAACTAACCAAACTAGATTATTTTAAAGGAACAACCCTTGCAGGGGTAGGTCAGGAATTATTGACATGTATGGATGCATTGTTACTGTGATGTGTTGAGACCAAAATTCTTTGTTCTTTCCACAAAACCATTGGTTCTCCAGTGCAGGTCTATCGGACAGTTAACTTTCCATGTGGAGGCTTTCCTGTGATCCAGAGTAAAATGAGAAAAATGTGGGAAAGTGCTGTGAGTGTTTAATATAAAGCTCTCTTTATTCTGAGATTTTTGTCCTTCCAAATATCTTTAGTATTAAAAATCTCTTCTTTTAAGAAATGATGGTAAACTACCTCTATATAGTACTTTTTTTTTTTTTAATGACATGGAATCTGCAAATCTGGAAACTAAAGCACAGTGCTTCTGCATTGGGGTCTACATGAAAAGTCAGCATGAAACAAGCAGTGGAGATGTGCGTGCTGAGCCTCCCCGTCCTCCTGCCCCTGTGTCTGAGGGTGTTTTGCAGCACCCTGTTTGAGACCCACTGATGTGCTAGAAAGTGTACTAGACAAGATGTTGTGAGACTTAGATTCTAATCTCATCCCCATCGTTAATTAGCTATGTGACTTTGGCAAATCACTTTATTTATCTGGGCCTGTTTCATCATCTAGGATTCTGTGTGCTTAAGGATGAATTTCTGTATTTTGAAGTAAGGGAATTATTAAAATGGATTAGAGGTTATTTTCCTTCATTCTGAGTAATTCATCAACTCTACCATATTTGTATGAAACGACTAATACAATTTTTTTTATTAAGCCCAGGACATAAAAAACTCATTAAGCCAATACTGGCTTTACCCAGAATGGTATTTTATTCAAAGCAATTGCTATTCCCTAGTAATCTAGATCTCTGTGGTTTTGTAGTAAAAATATTGAATTATCTGAATCTAGTTAATGGAAGACTCATTTTTTTCAATTACCCTATTTTTAAATAGTTTTTCCTCATACTTCAAGACCTGGATGCAACTGAGAGGTTGCATGAGCATCATGTCCATGAGCATCAGCCTGTAACTTATCAGAAAAATGGACCCACCTCAATATTCGCCATCCTGCTCAAATGCTCTTGTCCACAAATAAGTCTTCAGGCACTTAGTATTTGATTCAGATCATGATTCTATTCAAATCAGTGTCCACAGTGGAATGCCACATCAGCTTTAAAACACCAGCTTTCATGGAGGGCAACTCTCCTGACTTGCATCATTAATTTTTTTGAATATTCTGCAAGTGCATCGTGAGCCTACGCTATCTGCCAAACACTGTGCGGGTCTCAGGGACAGAGCCCCGGGAGATCCTGGTCCAGTAGAGGAGGTCGGCTTGGAAATATGTCATCATAATAGAGCATAATATAATAGAGTGTTGGAAAATTTATATTTTCAGTATGTCTTTCCTCTCCCACTTCTTTTCATGTCCACTCCCACCAGTGGCTTTCTAGGGCAGAGTGTCTCTTGCTACAAGCTGGAACTTCGGGGCAGAAGAGTCAGAGGTATACTCAGTTACTTGTGGGTTTTTGGGCATGGGGACAAAGACTACTCTGACACCACAGAGCTTGACTTGTTTTTCAGCTATACAGGGGGTGACTTTGCAGCCCGTTCTCTTGCGGGTAAGGATAGTCACTGGTCTCATAGTAAAGAGCCTGTGGGCACAGTCCCTCCTGACAAGAGCAGGCATGCTGGGCTCCAGATCAATCATTGCTAAGCAACTTGGGATGAGCCTTTTGCATCAGTCATTGGACAGTCCTAACTGCCTCTCTTTGCTGGCCTATGCTATTCTACCCAATATCCATCATCACATCAGGTTGTACCCAAATGTGTCTTCTTACGGTGGCCATCTCATTGTTCCACAATTGAATATGTCTTGTTGATGCTAAGTGTTTTAATTATTCACTTGGTGATGTCAGCAAAATCTTGGAGTTAATTGATTTGCATCTTCCATAATATACCTAAAAAATGTAGAATTTAATTGCTCTCTTATTATGATAGGCAGAAGCCTGTTTCCAGATGCAAGGGGTCAGTCTACCTCATGCTGTGCGTCTGGACAAAAGTCAAATGGTGTTTACTTTTCCAAACAGCTCTCAATGAAAGAATGGGCCAGAGCATGCTCCTCTGGGATTTGTTTGGAAAATTGTGATATGTCCTCTTATATCTCTATGTTAGAGAAAAACTACATTTCTAGCAAAGTATACACACATTACCAGATTTGTAGAAGTTACTACGTAACAGTTTCTCTCCCGTCTTTCCTCCTTCCCTGTTTCCTTCCTGCCTTCCTGCCATCCTGCCTTCCTGCCTTCCTGCAAGAAATCATATTGTTTGGATTTGGGGAATGACAGTGTTAGAACATGGCCTTACTAGTTTGTTTCTTGCTGCTTCTATCTGAACTGGGGGTAGTTGGAGGGAGGGGTGAGAAGGAGGTTCTCTGAGATCATGGGAGGCCACGTCCCTCCTTCCTCTATACTCCTAAAACAATGATCATTGATTGTATGTATTTTCCTTGACTGTACACTGCAAGGTTTTTTGTTGTCAGTCTTCCCCCATAGTATTGTGGCTCCTTAATGACAGGAATCGCAACTTTGTAGAGAATAATATACTAATCAATATAATAACGTTTGTGAAGTTGGGTATCAATGAGTGGAGTGACAGGGCCCATGAGTGGAGACCCACCTTCTCTGCATCTCATGATAATTTCAGGTAGCCACATCGTCTAGATAGGTAGTTATCTTTCTTTACAGACATTTGGTGGCAAATCCTATTTTTAAAAGGCAGAGCAGCTGATAGGCATAACTATAGCCTATGGCTAATCACTCTCTCTTGCTTCATTGGACACCAGGTGGATGGACAAACATCTCTCTCTCTCTGCTCAGTGAAGCACCGTTCTGCCTCTACCCCTCACCCAGGTGACATGAGTGTTTATATTACAGTTCCTCTGCTTGGTAGGGTAGGGTGAAGGGTGGGCCAAAGGATGTAGCCTCTTTATATACTGCATCCTCTCCTCCAACTTGTCTACCTTCCCCCCCCATCATCCACCAGAACAGCAAGGTGTTTGGCTCCTATTCCCTGGAGGACAAGGACACGTGAGCTTTTAGACCCAGGCCTGGAGCTTGTATCTCAGCTCTACCCCTTATTAGCTTTATGGTCTTGGACAAATTACTTAACCTCTTTTAGCCTCACTGCTGTTATGTATTAAAATAAAGATAATAAAACCTAGCTCACAGGGATGTTCTGAAAATTAAATAAGGTAAGCGGTAAGTGTTGATTTTCTTCTCCTTTCTCTCCTCTGGTATTATTACATGAGAGAGGATAAGGGAATGGCTGTGTGTTCTTTCTATGTATAATTGGTAGATGCAGTCTTTCTAGGTCAACTCAATGAAGTAATAGCACAGTTTTTATGAAATTACAAAAGATCTCCTGTTGAATTTGCATAGATGATGCTAAAACCCTCTGCAGATAATGAAGGAAACAAGATATAGATTTCTGTGTTGAAGAAAGTCACTTTAGCTTATATTTGATTAAAGTTCATAGTACTGTTCTAATGAATATAATGCATCTACGAAAAGGAAGGTAGTCTAGAATTCTTATGCTAGGTCTTTAAAACTAAATCTTTGAAAGCTGGGGCTCTTGGGTTTATGCAGTTAAGTGTAGTTAGAGATTAACTTTGCAGAAGCATGCAGCTCTGCCGTGTTATATAGTTGTGCCCTTCACCTCTAAATGGTTCTACTGGAAGAATTTTAATTGTTCATCTTCTGAGGTGTTGCCAAAGCAGCTGGCCATGTGGGACTCATCTGCGATGATCTTAGCAACTCTGATTTTGCCAGGTCACTTTTTTCTTTTTTTATCCAGTGCAGATATTCGTGACTGAAAAGCTACCAGAAGTTTAAATGATTTACCAGCTATCTTTGTTTAGTATATTGTTTTTTTGGTTTTGTTTTCGTTTTTTTTTTTTCCTGTGGGCTAAAGAGGTGAAAATTCATGCCAGGGCTGACTTCGAGGTATGATGGGCAGCGTGTGGCGTTAATCCTGGCTGGGCCTGCTATGTGATCAGCGTTACTTCTGCCATGGAGCCCTGCCCCACCCCTGCCTCTCCTTTGACCCCTACATTGGCCTCATCCTGCTTGCTACTGGGGTTCTCAAAAGGCCTTCTGGGCCCGAGACCTGCTTCCTGCTACTTCCCCACCTCTGTATTTGTGTTACACCTTCCCTCTCATTGCCACCTTCTCCTCATTCCCTCTTCTCTGCCTGGGCTGATGGCCACCACAGCAGAGCCTCTCTCTCTCTGGGCAGCTCCTGTGATGGAATTTGCGCTCATGAGTATCCATCCTGCCTGCACACTGAGATAAAAGGCTCTGTGAAGAGAACGCTGAAGTCTTAGGTTTTGGACCCCACCAGCTAGCATATAGTAAGTAGATGAGACAGTATTTGTTCATTATACTGGAGAATTTTTAAAGAATTTAAATAAAGCATAGTCGTGAAAGTATAAAAACAAACAAACTTGCCTCTTGCCTCAGGGAACTTAACCCTGAGGTAATTAGAACATTGTGATGCCTTGCATGTGGGCAGGGGACTATTATACTTAAGAGAATGCAACCAGCCACCAGGGGAAATGCCGGCGAAGTTCCCTCTAGCAAAGGTTGCTAGGGAAGGGCCTCTAAGGCTTGCTTCTTACCCACTGGAGAAGAGTTAGTAAAAGGATGGGAACTGCCCAAGGTCATGGTGAGGATCACTAAGACATGGAACAGTCAATCAGTAGAACTTGTCACATTTCTAATCTAGAGTTCACCTATTTATTCAATTATTTGATGAGCATTTTTACAAGCATTTACTATGGGTTTAGTGCTCTGCTGGGTTCTGGGAACACGAAGATGAATGAGGGCCAGGCTGGTCTTTGGGAAGTTCATAGCCCAGTGGGGAGCCAGACACATCAGTGGACACTTAAACAGCCATGTGAATCTTCAGGCCAGGAGGAGATTCATGGCCCAGGAGGGACACTGAATCCATTGGAAGTCTGGAGAGGGAGCTTGTGGAGATGCCAAGGACATTGAACATGAGGCTGGGGCTGCCAAGAAGGTTGGTTATGGCTCAAACCATTTCAGGCTCAAAGGTTGGGGCAGGATAAGTCAAAGAAGATCTCATGTTGTAAAGCGTCCTCTGGGCTTTCTGATCTCAGTTGATGACTAACAATCTTTTCGAAGCTCCCCAGCTAAGAGGAATCACATGGTAACCTGCATTCCTGGCAGTGGCAGGCAAGTTTTCCATGTTCTCCACCCATAGCTCTCTTTTGACTCTCAGCCTCTCATATGCCATGGAAAGGAAATAAGCCTGCCAAGGATTCTTGCCTTGGGTAGGGGAGAGTTTCTGTCATGTACCACCTGGAATTACCAATTTCAATCCTAAATTTAATGAAAGAATGTTAAAAGGCCTGGAGATTCCACTTTATTGTATCTATAATTTACTTTTTAATTCAGTGTAGACACTGGTGTGTGTGAGTGAGTGTGTGTATTATATAGTCTATATCCCAAAGATGGAAAATCAATATCTGAAGCACCTTATTGAGAATACTCACCCAGGAGTGTTTCTCTAGCATTTGAAAGATTCTTGAGGTGGTTATATGAAGTGCTTCAACTAGGTTTATAGTTGCTCAGCAAGGAGAATTTAGAAATCTTTCCCCGCCCCCATTGGAGAAGTAAATAAGGTTCAAGATTTGTGGATTCCATGCCATTGCAAGAACCAGGATAGAAGAATCTAGTGAGCCAAATCTAGTGAAACCAATCACCTTTGACACATCACTCTAGGTTTATAGTTTTGAAGAGTCTTGCACATGAGACTGACTTATACTAGCTAAAAGGTTAGCTGAGTGCTAGAATATCATCCCATCTGGCTCTAGTGAGCTTTTGATGCTAAGCACTTTTAGAAGACTGAACAGAACAGGAGGGACTTTACTGGTCTTCCAGAGCTGACTGCATAACTGTTTTTCTGCCTGCTTGCTGATAGATGTCTGTGTGTGTAAACAGAATTTGGTAGCGAAGTTGTGGGAGAGGGGACCTAGGGGTCTTGGTTACCAGATGGAACCTAGTATTGATGAATGATCGAACTGGCTTAGATCATTTCTCACAGTGCACTTCCTAAGACTGAACTGAATGAGAGAGAGAGAAAAAAAAAAACCTAAATGAGGAATTTTTAAAAAGAGGCATTTTCCTTGGTGAGGAATGTACTCTACAGATTGGTTTTGTTTGGAGGATATTTTCTCTTTGATCCTACCTCTGTGCTCCCTGAGTCATTGTCCCATAGGACCCATTTTGAAAAGAAATCCCAAAACACTGTGACTTTGGGCAGGGCAAAGGCAGTTGGTCCACACTACCTGAGATCAAGCCTTTGACTATTGCCACATAGGCAGAAGGTCATCCCTGAGCTCTTGGCCAATGACATGGACTGGGCTTTACTTGATACAATATGGTCTCAACTGCATGTTACATGGTGAAACTTCATAAACTTGTCGGGACCTGAAACCCTGAGGGCATTTTCCTTAAATGACCAGGCCAAAAGCTGTATAAGCCTATTTTCCCCCATAAAATATAATTGTGAGGTACAATGCAGTCAATATTATCTGAAAAATGTTTTTTATTTGTGTGGTAATCTGAGCTCTCCATTGCTGGAATCACATAATGACTTTAGCCTGTTTTCATCTTAGGGCATTGTTTAGAAGGAAAAATTAATACGGTCTGTTCCTACTAATCACAAGTTCCGCTTTGTATTTCTTTGATATAATGTCTTTGATGTGAGGGAAAATTAAAATTCTTTTAAAAGGGAGAAAAATGTTAGTCTGTTTAACATTAATACACAGTCTCAAGAATTTAGGAAGCTGCACAAGATGGGGAGCTAATATTCTGTGTGTTTGGGGTTGTTTTGTTTATTTGAGGAATTTAATTACAACTCAGGTCGCTCTCTAAGCATATAAGAAATTCTTACCGTAAGACTGTAGAACATTTTGTAACTGTGCTGTTTGAGGGAGTAAGCCATTGAGAAAACAAGCTAGATGAAACAACCAGCTCTGCTTTTCTAGAAGTGGAAGCCTAAGAACCAAAGTACTCGATTTCGATTTTCTCTCGTCATTCCTTATGTTCTTGTGCAAAAGAATTTTGTTTTTCCCAGATGGCTTCGTGGTCATTGCAGAGTACAGAAACTTGATCCCCCAGTAGCCAGGAAAGCAGAACTCTCAAAATTGCTTCCTTCTGCCAGCTGGAGAGGAAAGGACTGAATTCACAAGCCAAGCTTCACTTCCTCCATCTGCTTACACATCTATCACACCAAAGCCAACGTACTCTTAACATGTGCACCTCCCTTGACGCAACGGGAATATCCCTGAAAATCTAAGTTGAATTCACCTTTTCATAGATTCCTGAGAAGGTTTCCCACTGACTTACATTATACTTTCAGAGGTGTTTTATCTGAAATTTGCATTGATCTCCAATTGGCTGTGGTTTTAACTTTTCTGCCCTCCAGGCTTTCTATCAGGAAATTAATGATATGTAAATGAACGCAGGGGTTTAGAAACCCTTCCACAATTCTTTTAGCATTCCTTACTTGCTAGTCAACCATTCATTTATTCCACAAGTATCTACAGGGCTACTGTTCCCTTCCGGACACTGGGGGCAGAAAATAAATAGCCTGGATGTCTGTCCTTAGGGGGTTTATAGTCTATTGTGGAAAATGGCAGTAACTCTGCTGGC
>JAQZBX010068226.1:0-15789 GCA_029593785.1 Cabassous unicinctus
CCAGGGGGTGGGGCTCAACGCCCTGCTGACTGACATGGCCCAGTCAACGCCCTAATCATAATTCAATCATGCCCAGATTAACAGATCAGATTACAGGCATGATCCAATTATATTTTTGGAATTCATAATTACATCAAATTCCCCAACGGTTACAGGTGGTATATCAGAATCCTGTAGTATATGCTTAATTCTTATATAAATCTACAAGTTCGCTACTAAAAAAAAATGAGATACCTTACATGCTCACAAAAATGTCTAAATTTTTTAAAAGTCTGTTGATGAATAACAATTCCTTCTGTCAGGTTTGTGTAAAAGGGTACTCTCTTACACTGCTGGTAGGCCTATAATTTCTTTTATCAATCAGTGTCTAGTCAGAAGGCAGAAGCCATACCAATAGTTTTAGAAGAGAGAAATTAACATAAAGAATTGCTAACAAGGCACTGGACAAATGAAACGGCAAAAAGAGAACAATGATATGTCATGGATATAGTAATTGCAGGAAGCAGCTCCCACTCCTTGGGCTGGGGAACAAAGGGAAGTGTTTGGGATTATTAAATCCTAGAAACTTAGGGGAGAGACCCTGCAAATGTGAAACTCAGACCTCTGAAGAGAGGGCACTGGTGTGCTGATTCTTGTGTCTATGAGTGCAGAGAAGGATCCCCATTGGGCTGGACCTCACACTTCTGAGCAAGGGCTACTGCCAGCTGGTGCTGGAGGGTCCAAGTGGGTGCAATAAGGATGATTTTAGAAATGCCAGGAAAACTCAAAACTAGATTCAGCTGCTTCTAAAGGCAGGAACTTCTGCTGCTCTTGCACCCTCTTTTTGCAGAATCTACCAGGAATACAGCAGACAAAGCATAAATTTGGTACGCAGTATCCAAGCCCCAACATTACAATATAGAAGTGTGGGTTTGAAGCTCTGACACAGTTTCTTAATAATCGGTACAATCCACCCTTTTGGCTATCCAGCATTTATGCAATCTTTCTACATGTATTTTCTCTTCTATATACCAACAAAACAACTCTATGTATCTGCTTAGCAAGTTGTTGCTATCCTTCATACAAACAAAACCAGTCATATTCTCCCTCATATGAAGTGAGACAATGTCCCAATAGTCACTATATCCATCTCTGGGAGTCAATCTACTAGTCATCTCTGGTCTATGTTGATTTATCCTCACATTCAGTTACAGTGCCATCTGAAAATTCTGTTACCTAAAGGCTAAATTGTAAAGTTAAACTTCAACAACAATCTTTGTTTAAAATAATGAGAAAGAAGAGGAAAAATGAATAATTTATGGCACATATATAAGGAAGAAACTATGTCTCATTTCTATAACTGGTCCTGAGGCTGTAGTTAGTATCTGTAACTTCCTTCTTCCACTACATATTCATGTATCCTTTGCCCCAGCTTTTCAGGGTTTGTCACTCAGTGGGGAGACCCAAAACTTTATTCCAGAAAGATATGAACCCTTAATATTTGTGGCAGTTTGAGATTATTTATGAATTCCAAAAGGAGATATTATGTTTGTAAACTGGTATGTTCCTCTGGGTGTAATACCCTTTGATTATATGAGATTCAGCTGATATGTCTTTGATTAAATTATGTTAAGATTAGGGCTTTGATTTGACCATGTCAGTAGGGCATGACTCCTTGAGTCCCCGCCCCCTTGGTGGACTATATAAATGGACACTCCCTCAAGAAGACACACAGAAGAAGATACGGAAGAAGAAGAGAGAAATTTGTCAGTTTTGATCCTGAAGCCTCAGGGGAGAGAGGAGCCATTCGTCTGATAGTTTACAGCTGACCATGTGAAGAGAACAGAGCAGCTGAGAAGCCCTGAGAGACAAGCCTTATGCCAGCCTAGAGCTGAGATTGGAAGAATCTGGGCCCACGGAGCCTTAAGAGAAAGAAGGAAGGTGAGACCAGGAGAGATCACCCACCATCTTGCTTCAACACATGGTAACTGACTTTGGTGAGAAACAAACTTTGAGTTGGACTCTTCAGCACCTTGTAACTAACTGTACACTTTTACCCCAAATAAATACCCTTTACAAAAGCCAATCAATTTCTGGTACTTTGCATTAGCAGCCCTTTGGCTGACTAATACAGAACTTGGTACTGAGAGTGGGGTCATGCTTATGCAAACACCAAAAATGCTGAAACAGTTTGATGAATGGGTAAGGGATAATTTTGGAGGAATTGTGAGATGCTTGATGGAAAAGACCTCGATTGCTTTGAAGAGACTTTTGATAAGGCCTTAGAAGGAAATGATGAAACTATTATTGGAAACTGGAGGAAAGGCAATCCGTGTTTTAAAGTTGCAGAGAACTTAGCAAGATTGACTCATGATGTTATATGGAAGGCAAAATTTGAAAATTATGAACTTGGATATTTAGCCAAGGATATTTCCAAACTAAATGTGGAAAACGCAGCCTGGCTTCTCCTTGCAGCTTATAGCAGAATGCTAGATGAAGGAATGAAAGAGATATGCTGATAACTGAATTGTTAGGCACAAAGAAACCAGAAACTGATTCTGGAAATTCCAAGCCTCTGGAAATCAAGCCCCAGGATGATAGTGCCCCATTAGAGGAATTTACTAAACTTGGAACTTGTAAGCCAGGATTGAAAATGCAATTATCCAGGAAAAGCTTGTGGAAAGTGTTACTTTCTGATGGCTTGGACCCCTGCTTCCTGCATGCTAAATCAATAAGCTTTTTGTGAGATCTTGATGAACAAAACTACAGTCAGCCTGGACTAAAAGGGACTTGGAGGGGAGAGATAGAAGGGAAAACAGCTTTAAGAGGAAAATCATGGAAGCTGAGGTCTGGAATTAAGACACCTCCTTCGGTCAAGAGAGGAACCCCATCCATGTGTACAGAGAGGGCGAGTTTGCCCCAGCATTTGAAGAAAGTGGATGTTCCAGTCCGCTGTTCAAGGAGAATTTTGCTGCCCCAGGCTATAGAGAGGGTGGAGCACATTCCTCAAGGGTTGGAGAGAGTGAGGTTGACACCCCAATGCTCTGAGAGGGGTGGACCTGATCCGCATAAGTTGGGAAGAATGAGGTCAACACCCCATTGCTCTGACAGGGGTGGGCCTGTTACCCATAGATTAGGGAAGGCAAGGTTGCCAGTTCACTGTTCTCAGAGGGTTGGGCCTGTATGCCAGAGATTAGGGAGAATGTTGCTGCCACCTCACTGTACTAAGGGGGTTGAAACTGTACCACAGGGATTGGGGAAAGAGTGGCTATCATCCCAATGTTCTTGGAAGGTGAGGTCTGGAGCTCAGTCGCCACCCAGATGTTTGATGAGAGTGGACCCAAGAAAACAGTCATTGGGCAAGCCTGTGGAAAGGGTGGGCCCTCATGAGGCCCCAAGGAGGAGAATAAACCATCATCTTGAGAATGACTCAGACTTTGAAATCTAATGGAGTATGGCCCGCAGTTTTTCAGAACTGCTGGGGACCAGTGACTCATGTTTCCCTCCCAAATTCTCCTTATGGTAATGCAAATGTTTATCCTATGTCTGTCACTCTGTATATTGGGAGCAGATAAATTGTTTTTTAAGTTTCACAATCTACAGCCAGAGGGAACTTTGCCGCAAGACAAACTGTATTATATAACTGATTCATTGTAATGTGATTTTGTTCTTAGCATTGTTACTGACTTAAGGATTTTTTTTTTAAATATTGCAATGTCTTTTTGGAATTCAGAGGGTGGAGTGTGGCAGTTTGAGATTATTTATGAATTCAAAAAAGAGAGATTATGTTTGTAAACTGGTCTGTTTTCTGGGTGTGATCTCCTTTGTATTAGATTCAGCTGAGATGTCTTTGATTAAACTATTTTAAGATTAGGGCTTTGATTTGACCACATCAGTAGGGCATGACTCCTTGAGTCCCCGCCCCCTTGGTGGAATATATAAATGGACACTCATTCAAGAAGACATCAGTAGGGAATGACTCAAGGTTGAGTCCCCGACCTGTTGGTGGGCTAATAGAAACAGACACACACAGAAAAAGAAGATACAGAAGAGGAGAGAACTTGGTCATTCAGTCCTGCCATGAGACCAAAAGGAGAAGGCTCAAACAGCTAAAGCCCTGGGAAGAGAGATGAGCCCTATACCAGCCTACAGCTGAGATTGGTAAAAGCTGGGCCCACAGAGCCTTAAGAGGAAGAAGAAAGGAAAGACCAGGCAGAGGTCGCCCAACATCTTTCTTCAACACATGCCAACTGACAGGTGAAGAAGTAACCTTGAGTTGGACTCTTTGGGGCATGTAACTGTAAACTTTTACCCTATATAAATACCCTTTATAAAAGCCAACAGATTTCTGGTACTTTGCATCTGCACCCCTTTGGTTGACTGTAACTTTCCATTAATCTTTACTATTGGGCATAGAAGTACTAACAGGTGCACTATACAGTTACCTGGGTGCCAGACATAGTACTCCATGACCTTATTGTGTGACAGCAACCCAATTTCCCTTGGAGATCAGAATTAATCACTCCAACCAGTAGAGTAATCTCTATTACTAACTGATGGTTCAGTGGCATGAGGAACTCAAAAAAGCCATGAGAAACTGCAAAAAGCCTATAAGAGGTGGCAGTCTTAACTTCCCATTCAATGGAAAAATTGTTGTTTCCCCTAATTAAAACATTTCTCTCTTGGTAAAGAAGAATTTCAAGCCAGCAGAGCTCAAAGTTGCCAGAATGGGAAGCAAAAATTCTCAAGTGGCTTATTAGGTATAATTGAGAAAGGAGCCACTCCCTTGATTTCAAAGCATATGTATGTAGAGTGTTGTCTCCCAACTGGTGCCACAACTGAGACTTCAGCAGGCCAGTCCACTGTTATATCAATTCAGCTGCTTTTGGGTGATGTGGCATATGGTATAACAAATTCCAAGGCATCGACCCATTTTTGTACTTCTTTTGTTGTGAAATGAGTTCCTTAATCAGAATCAATGTCATTAGATTGCTATGATGGTGAATAAGGCAGTCCACAGGACCACAGATGGTGGAACTAGCAGCAGCATTGTGGTGAATCCATACCCAGGGTGAGTGTATTCCAGTGAAGACACATTGCTTCCTCTTCCTTGATAAAAGTTGTCCTACGTAGTTAACCTGCCATCAGCTGTCTGTCTTGTCCCTAACAAATGGTGGAATATTGTGATCTGAGTGCCCTCTTTTCTTGCATGTTAGGCATTTAGCAATTATAGCATCTAGATAAGGTTTGTGAGAGGATACATCAAAATGATACTGACCATTGGATCCCCTGAAACTTCACTGAGGTGGTGGGTTCTGAATTTTTGTGGGGTTTGTCTCCCATTCTCTGGCTTTCATGTCTTACTAAGGCATAAAAAGTCCTTGCTACAGGCAAATATTCTCACTGACCTGATTTTGTGATAATCAGGGTAGGCTAAACATTCACTATATTAGAAACCATGCATATGTCCCCAGACCTAGTTTTTCTCCCTAGGTCTGGTTTTTAGAATGCTGGTGATAAACTAAGGCTGATTTATTATATGACCATCCTGTATGGGAAAAGACTGTAACTTTGGGTATCTTTGTTCAACCTTAGGAGATATAGCAGGGGGACGGATGTGGCTCGGGCGGTTGGGTGTCTGTCTCCCATATGGAGGGACCTGAGTTCAAGCCCCAGAACCTCCCGGTAAAAATTTAAAAAAAAGAGAAACATAGAAAGTGCATGGGCCACCAGGCCCCATGAGTGGATGAGCCACTAGGCCCCATCTGCGGGTGCGCCGCCAGGCCCCGTGAACCATGCAGCAAGATGATGACATAACGGGAGTGACACAAGGGAGAGCCAAGACGAGACGCATCAAAAAACCAGGAACTAAGTGGCCCAGGCAGTAGGACGCCTCTCTACAACATTGAAGATTTCAAGGATCGAATCCAAGTGAAGACAGGAGGAGAAGGATGGGAAGAGAGGGCAGAAGACAGACACAGAGAGTTGCCCAGTGGATAGACACAGAAACAGCAGGAATGAGCAAGTGGTGGGGTGTGGGTAAAAATGGATAAAAGTAAATAAATAAATCCTTGGAAAAGATGTAAAAATAAATAAACAAACAAATAAACAAACAAACACAGAAGCTTCCCACGCATAGTTGTTGGCTGTCTTGCAGCCAGCAAACTTGGGTACAGTCAGACTGGTACTTGCTCCTGGACCTGAACTGTATGGATTGTTAAACACTTGGATGCCTAGTGTTAAATAAACAGATGTTTATAACACTCCCCACTCCCACCCCCCAAAAAAGTCCTTGCTACTTCCTCTTCACCAGGTACAATCAATGTAATGCCATCAATGTAAGTGAATCATCATAATGTTTTATGGACTGTCAAGATAGTTAACATATTTGTGGACTATAGTATGGCAGAGAGCAGGAGAATTGATCTAGCCCTGGGGCCAATTGTCAAGGTGTACTGTTGGCCCTCTCAAGTAAAACCCAAACTGCTTGTTGTGGTCCTTGCAAATTTGTAAAAAGAAAAGAATTTTCCAGACCAGTAGCTCCATACTAAGTGTCAGGGGATGTGTTGATTTGCTCTAGTAAATAGAGTACATCTGGGACAGAAGCTGCAATTGGAGTCATTCAACCAATCCATAAACTTGTGATCCAACTAAATGGTTGTTTTATTAAGCTTCTAAGTTTTAAGGTGGTTTTCTATGTGTTATACTAATATACTGGTGCTACTTTTACTAATACATTTCTCAAAGCTTTAGGAAAAGCTTTGGGCCATTATGAGGGTTGCAGTATATGTGTGTGGGGGGGTGAGTGTAGAAATTGCATAAGATAAATGCACTCCATCATTCCTATCTCCCTGTGCCTTTGGATTCCTTCCTTTATATTATGCCATGGAAGTTCTAGAATCTCAACCTCATTAAATATAGGTCACAATTTAGTCCAAGTTTTAGTCAACTAACCAATTAAACTGTTAAAACACAAGATAATGCATTAAATCCAGAATAAGTGTCCCTTCATCAATAAATTTGGCCTGATACAGTATTATATTCTATCTCCCTTGGTAAACCATCCTTATAATCTATTACTGCATATATTCCTCCAGGTTTATGGCAATATAATTGAAGAAAATCTTTCAATTTGGGGGAAGTATAAGCTATTTACTCTTGAGTCAGACTTTGTATTTGCGCCCCCAGGAAGATGCTGAGATCTGACCCTAGTTATGAGTCTGGTGACAAAAATCTGTGGGGATGGTAAGAGAAGTGGATCTTGAACAGAACAGGCATACCCTTTCAAGGCAACTTTGGAAAACAATTTGACAGTATCTACTAAGGCTGACTATATGCATATACTATGACCCAGCAATTCTACTCACAGATATGTACTTAACAGAAATGCATATGCATGTGCTACAAAAGACATGGACAAGAATGTTCATAGCAGTGCTATACATCACAGCCACAAACTGGAAGCAACCTTAATGCCCATCAACAGTAGAATGGATTATTAAATTGTAATAGCCAGACAATGGAATTTTATACAGCAGTGAGCATGAATAATCTGCTGCTATACAGAACAACAAGGATGAAGTTCATAATCATATTTAGGGAAAGACAGACCCAGAAGAAAAAATGCATACACACACATCTATATAATTTTATTTACATAAAGTTCAAAAACAGGTAAAACCAATTTATATTGATAAGTCAGCATAGTGGTTATCTTAAGAAAGACTCCTGGGGTGCTGGTAATGTTCTATTTCTTGACCTGATTTGTGATTACACAGGTATGTTAATTTTGTGAAAAATCATTGATCTGTACATTTATAATTTGTGCACTTTTCTATAATTGTGTTACATTTATATTTAAAATGTTATAAAGAGTCAGAGATGCCAGTGCTGGCTTCTGATGAAAGAGATTTGTTGGAGAATGATCATGAAGCTTTTCTTCCCTTGCAAATGCTAAAAACATGTCAGGTCATACTGCGATGAGAAAACTGAGCTGAGAGACCACTTTCTGGATTAAAAGTAGGATATTAAAAATATGCCCTCAATGCAAAAGAATGAATTTAGACCCCTACCTTACACCATATACAAAAATTAATTCAAAATGGATCAAAGATCTAAATATAAAAGCTAAAACATTAAAACTCTTAAAAGAAAACATAGGTGTAAATCTTCACAACCTTGGATTAGGCAGTAATTTCTTAGGTATGACAACAAAAGCATAAGCAGTAAAAGAGATAGATAAACTGGACATCATAAAATTTAAAAAAAGAACAAAAAACATTTGTGCTTCAATGGACACCATCCAGAAAGTGAAAATACAGCCCGCAAAATGGGAGAAAAATTTTGGAAATCATATAACTGAGAAGTCTTGTAATGGAATATATAAAGGACTCTTACAACTCAACAACATGAAGACAAACAACACACTTTTAACATGGACAAAAGACTTGAGTAGACATTTCTCCAAAGAAGATAAACAATGGCCAATAAGCACATGAAAAGATGCTCAACATCATTAGTCATTAGGCAAATGCAAATCAAAACCACAATGAGGGTAGCAGATGTGGCTCAATGGTTGGGTGCCCGCCTCCCACATAGGAGGTCCCGGGTTCGGTTCCCAGTGGTTCCTAAAGAAAAAACAAAAGACAACGAGCAGACAATGAGCACAAACAACAACCAAAAACAACAAGCAAACAGATGAGGGAGCCATCTGGGGGTGGGGGGAGAATAAATAAACTAAATAAATAAAATCTTAAATAAAAAAAAAAACCACAATGAGACACTACTTCATAGCCATTAAGATGGCTGTAATTTTAAAAAATATGGATACTAACAAGTGTTGATATTGATGTGGAGAAACTGAAACCCTTATACAGTGCTAGTAGCAATGTAAAATGGTACAACTGTGGAAAATCACAAATGGTTAGACAGAGTTACCATATGATCCAGCAATTCCACTCCTAGGTATACACCCAAGAGAAATGATAAAATATGTCCACACAAAACTTATACATGAATGTTCATAGCAATATTATTCATAATAACCATAAAATGGAAACAACCCAAATGTCCATTAACTGATGAATAGATAAACAAAATGAGGTATATGCAAGTGGAATATTCTTTGACAATACAAAGGAATGAACTACTGACAAATGCTACAAAACGGATGGACTTTGAAAACATTGTGCTAAATGAAAGAAGCCAATCACAAAAAACCACATAATTTTTATTTGCATGAAATGTTCAGAATAGACATATTTATAGAGACAGAAAATGGATTAGTGGTTGCCAGATGCTGGGAGTGGTGGTGAGCAATTGGGGGATGATGACTAAAGGGTATATGGTTTCTTTTGGGGCTAATGTAAATGTTCTAAACTTGATTGTGGTGATGGATGCACAACTCTGTGAATATGAAAGTCATTTATTTGTACACTTTACATAGGTGAATTGTTCAGTATATGAATTATATCTTAATACAGCTGTTAAATAAACATGCCCACAAGTAATCAGCAAAATTGAGACTGGGAGAAAGTACAGATAAACAATCTTTCAACAAATAAATGGCAATGAAGGATAACAATCCCTGGAGTCACTTGAACCCAACTTAATTTATATAGAATTTTATTGTACATACAGTTAAATGTACAAATCCTAACTATACAGATCAATGAGTTTTGAAAAATGTATACACTGTATAATCACCACTACAATCAAGATATAGGACATTACCATCACCCCAAAGTTTTCCCCCATTCCTCTTTTCAGTAAATCAACATCCCCTTGCCCCAGACAATCATTATTCTGTTTTCTATTACCATAGCTTAGTTTTGCATTTTCCACAATTTCATATAAATTGAATCATACCGTATATACTCTTTTGCATCTAGTGTCTTTAGTTCAACATACTGTTTTGAGATTTGTCCATGTTTGCCGCCTGTATGGTTATTTCATTTCTTTTTTATGGCTGACTAGTATTCCACTTTATGGATGTATGTTTGTTTATCCATTCACCTGTTAATGAACATTTGAGTTTTTACAGTTTTGGGTTATTACAAATATAGCTGCTGTGAATATTTGTATGCAAGTCTTTGTATGAATGTGTTTTCATTTCTCTTGGGCAAATACCTAGTAGTGAGATTGCTGAGTCATGGGGAAAGTGTATGTTTAACTTTAAAAGAATCTGCTAAGCAGTTTTCTAAAGTGATTATGGCATTTTATTTTTCCTATCAATAATGTATGAGAGTTCTAATTGCTCTACATCCTTACCCAACATTTGATGGTGTCATTCTTTTAAATTTTATTTATTTAATTTGGTGGGAAGTGTTTTGTCTCTGTCATTTAATTTTTCCTTCACCTAAAGAGTAAGTGCTACTGAGCTTCTTTTCATGTAGTTATTGACCATTCATATATCTTCTTTTGTAGTTTCAAATATTTTGCTTATTTTTAATTGGGTTTGTTTGGGTTTTTATTTTTTATTTTTAAGAGTTCTTTATATATTCTAGATACTTGACCTTTTTAAGATATATGTATTGTGATAATTGTATCCCTAGCCCATGACTTACCTTTACACTTCCATAAAAATGACTTAAATGTGAAAAAATTGTTAATATTGATGATGATTGATTTATCACTTTTTCTTTTTTTTTGGTTAATGATTTTTTTCTTTTCTGAGAAATATTTGCTTAACCCAATGTCATGAAGATATTCTCCCATGTTTTCTTCCTTATGCTTCATAGTTTTAGCATTTATGTTTAGGTCTATGATTAATTTTTGTATACAGCATGAGGTAGAGTTTGAGGTTCATTTTCTTGTATATTCAGTGGTTTAAGAGACTTATTTTCCCCAATAATGTAATTGGTGACTTAAAAAAATGAATTGATGTAATCAGGACAGTGTGGTATTGGTGGAAAGATAGACATTTAGGTCAATGGAACAGGATAGAAAACCCAAAAATAGTCCCACAAATATTTTTACAAATATGTTTACAGATATTCCAAACTGATGTTTTTACAAAGGTGCAAAAGTAATTAAGTGGAGTAAGGATATACCTTTTTTTAGGAGGTGCCAGGGATTGAACCTGGGACCTTGTACATGGGAAGCAGGCACTCAAACCACTGAACTATACCTGCTCCCCAAGGATATACTTTTGAGCAATGGTCCTGGAGCAACTGGACAAAACATGAACATCAACTTAAGTCTCACACATTATAATAAAAATTCACTTGCAATGGATCATGGACTTAAATGTAAAACACAAAACTATAAAACTTTTAGGAAAAAAACATAGGAGAAAATTCTTTGGGATATAGGTCTGGGCAAAGAGTTCTTAGGCTTAACATCAAAAGCACAATCCATGAAAGGAAAATTCATATATCAGACTTCATCAAAATTAAAAACTTTTGCTCTGTGAACAACCCTGTGAAGAGGATGGAAATGAAAAGCTACAGAATGGGCGGAAATATTTGTAAACCACATATCCAACAAGGACTAGTATCTTAAATATGTGAAGAGTTTTCATAACTCAACCATACAAAAACAAACAATCCAAGTAGAAAATGGGCTAAAGACACGAAGAGGCTTTTCATTGAAGAGGTTATATAGATGGCAAATAAGCACATGATAATATGTTCAGCTTCATTAATCACCAGGGAAATGCAAATTAAAAACAATGTGATATGACTACAGACAGACATATTAGAATAGCTGAAATAAAACACAATTGAAATAAAATATACTGACAACACCAAATGCAGACAAGGTTGAAGAGAAACTGGATCTCTCATACATTGCAGATGGGAATGCGAAAAGGTGCAGCCACTCTGGAAAATATTTTGGCAGTTTCTTTAAAAACTAACATGCAACTATATACTACCAGTAGTTGCACTTCTGGTCATTTATCCCAAAGAAATTAAAAACTTACGTTCATATAAAAACCTGTATACAAATATTTATAGCTTTATTCATGATAGCAAAATATGGGAAACAGTCCAGAAATTCTTCAATGGGTAAATGGCTTCATTATTTTCTTTTCTTCTTCCCTCCCTCCCTTCCTTTTTTTTCTCTCTTTTTATCTTTTCCTTTTTTAACTTTTACAAAGATTACTATTGATTCTTTTAAGGACCATTTTCCACAATTCAAAATCATAATTAAGACATAGTTTAAATCCCTTTTTAAGAATTCTTAAGGTTATGAGTAGGATTATAGAACACGAGAACTTCATTAAGATGCTGATAACACCAAGATGTAGATGTTGACCAAAGATAATGTCTCCCACACATCATTCTTATACAGTAGTCCAGGCAAGAGATGATGGTGACTTGGCCTAGAGCAGGAGTCAACAAATTACAGCCTGCAGGTCAAATCCTGTCTGCCACCTGTTTTTTGTTTTACTGGAACACATTCAAGCTCATTCATTTATGCATTGCCTATGGTTGCTTTTGCTCTAGGAAGGGAGAGTTGAGCTCTTGCAACAGAGACCACAGACCCTCAAAATCTAAAATATTTATTATCTGGTCCATTGCAGAAAAAGTTTGCCACCCCCCCCCCGGCCTGGTGTTAGAGTGCAGTTGGGACAAAAATGGATGAGCAAAAGATAATATTGTGGAACTGGCACAGCAACAAGTTTGTTGCGCTCTAGGTACAGAAGGCAGGCCAGTGTGGCTGTAGCATAATAGGACTCAGATTCCTCCACTGTTTTTTTTTCCTGCTTATTTTCTAGCATTTTTACCTCTGGCATTTCATTCAACCATTAATCTACTCATCCAGCAAATATTCTCTAAATTCCCACTCTGTGCCAGGCACTGTGTTAACTGCTTGAATTATCATTGTACTAAGCTCTGGGCAAACAAAAACCAGATACAGTCCATGTTTTTGTGGAGTTAACCAGGCAAGGTTAAGGAAGAACATTCCAGATTGAGAAAATAATGATCAAAAGTCCTGTGATAGGAAGAAGCATTACACTACCAACCAAAATCAATGAAATCAGTAAAGACAAGGTGCCATCAACAGATATAAAGTACCCAGAAAGCACCAAGAGGCTGATAGATGAATCAAGTTTTCTGTTCTCAAGAAGCTACTTGTTCACTGGAGTCAGACATGCAAGGAAATTATAATCCAAATGGTAAGTGGTATACTTGAAGTCTGTACGGGATCCATTGGGCATATTGGACACATGAAGAAGGAGAAAATAAATTCATCCAGGTAAAGACAGGAGAAAGACTCACAGAAGAGGTAGTATCTGAATTGAGTAAAAAATGATGGATAACAATTTTTTGGACTAGTGGGGGTAGAGCATCTCTAGCAGGGAAACTTCCAGAGCAATGATGTTGCGGCTTTTTCTTCTTTTGTTGAGTCTGACTTCTACAAACAGTTTCATTTACTACCATTTTTAAATTATACTAATATTTCTCATGTCTAATAATTACAATGCAGCACAATTTCCCACTTTTTAACATCTCATTAAATTTCTTATTTGTTTTAATCTCAATTTATTTCTTCTGCCCTGGATTTCCATTGCACAAAATATTTCAATACACTTTTTGGTCCTTCTCTGCAACATTTATTGTTCTTGAATTTTTACGTGCATAAGGTGTATATTCCTAATGGTTGTACCTTCATCAGTGCCCACTACTGTACCTGGACCCTGGATTCAAGACGCTCAATTGAACTGGTGGGAGTCCAGCAGTGGTATGTGATGTAAGTTCAAGAGAATGATAGAAGGATAGAGGAAGAATTTTAGCTGCAGCAAACCTCTTATTGCCCTGCATAATGTCATCATATTCAGCCAGGTTAAGTCAGCATAAATAGAAGCATAGTGGGGGAAATCTAGCGAAGCACTGAAATGGCAGGCAGGCGACGGTGGTTTTACTTGTAGTGTAGCTTTATAGGCTCGTTTTTTTCTCCTTCCTGCGCCTTTGACTCCAAAATTGTTTAATGAAAGCGATCGATTAGAGCTCCCCGGGCCCGATCCTTCTGGATCTGAGGCTCTAACCCCGCAGCGGGCTAGATCCCAATCCCGCGAGGCGCTCACCCTGCACTGCCGGAAGGAGCAGGGCGGAGCATCGAGCCAGCAGCTGGGCCAGAGCAGGCTGGGGGAGGGGAGCGTGGGGCCGACAGTTTGGGGGGGGGAAGCAAAAGGCGGGCACAAGGCTGCCTCCAGAGGCTCTCCTTGTTTGCAATTCCGCCCGTTTTGCAGAGTTAGGAGTCGCGACCTCCAGCACAGGTGGGTCCCGCCCCGAGGGTCGGAGAAGGGGTGTCCTGGGTGTGTGCGATGGGTGGGTTTGCCCAGGCGATCGCTTTAAGGCCTGGCGCAGTGGGTAGCGGTGGGCGGCGGCTCACACCGGCTCTGCTCGGCCCCGGGGCGGTGGTACTCACCTTAACCTTGGCGGAGGAGAAGGCTGCACTTGCCTTGCCACGGCGTTATTGTCACGGTTTGTGCCAGTTGCGCGACAAAGAGGCCGCCTGGAGATCAGCGCAGGGCCAGATGGGCCTAGCGCTCTGGAAGAGCTGGAAGAGCTGGAGGAAGCTCGTGTTCTGACTGACGCCCAAGGTACATTGTTTCAAACTCGGAATGACTTACTACTAGCCTTGGCTCTGTCACTGACTTGGTGTCTAGATTTCAGTGAGCCCCTACACTCTCCGTGCCTCAGTTTGCTAGGATGTGGAGTGAATGGTAGATCTTGGCTGTCTGCAAGACCTTGCAGCGCTGACTTTCGTTCGTTCTAATATCCACTAATGTTCTCTGCCCAGATTTTACCCTTTGTCTGCCCCTCCGGAGCAAGGCTGAACTATCAAGAGCCCGGAGAGGAAGAGCAGGGCAATTGAGGAAGCTAGGTGAGGAAGCTCTCGATTTTGAAAACAGTAACTTTTTGAAAAGCCTTTTTGATACTATTGACCGCCCCTGAAAATGGAATAATATTCATTCAATGCATTAATTTTATGTCAGCTATCAAGAATGCTTTTTTGAATGCTTTACTATTGAAGATTTTAACCACATGATTGCTTGTCCAAACTGTGTTGAATGAACATACACTGCCTAGTAAAAGTCTCATAATAAAGGACTGGGTGATTTAACTGTATACACAAATACTGAAAGAAAAGCGTTAGCTCTCAAATTTAAGAACACTTTCATAATCCACTTTTCCTTCTTTGTGTATAACATTCCCAAACAGTGGTCCTTTAGAGTTGTTTCTTATTCTGGCATTATCTTTCCAGGACATTTTGTAGTGAAGATTACATAAAGTTTATTCTACAGTAACTTAATTATAAAGATTAAAAAAAAATTATAAACACTGTGGAACAACATTGTGGTGTCCTAAACTTCCAATTCATCTTCATTAAGGAATTGGCAATAATGGCAACTATATATTATGCCAAACATTATAGTCTTCATAATAACCACAAGAAGGAAATATGGCTATTTATCCCCATTAAATAAGGAGTATGCTTATATTTAAAGAAATTATGCTTCATCTCATGGTCAGTGTGATGAATGGAATATTGGCTGGGGTGGTTGAATCTGGAGGCTACTTTTACATGCCACATTTGCTTCTTTATTTCTGGGAAGAATGAACTGGAACTGATCACTTCCTTGTTCAGTGTCTATATCTGGAACCACAAGTAGTTCTATATTTCTGCTTGTCAACCCTGGGAATGGCAGTAAAATATAGGGTGTCCACAATGTTTCCAGCAGTTGTGTTTTTTGCCTGCTAGGACTGGGGAGGGGGCCTTGGATTAATAAATCTCTTCAGTGGGAAGAGACTCTTCCTGTTTGAAGCCATACTGAACAGAGATACATCAGTTGGGCAC
>JAQZBX010068227.1:0-15789 GCA_029593785.1 Cabassous unicinctus
ACTCACCATCTGAAAAACACTACATTAATGCCCAAGGTTTCTGTTTGGAAACAATCTAAGTACCCATATGCAGTTACAAGGACTCTAAAAGGAAAACTAGTCAAATCAATCAACCAATGAAACTTTTTCTTTTTTTAATATTTTATTTATTTATTTATTTATCCCCCCCTTGCTGCCTGCGCCAGCCGCCTCCATTCGCTGTGCGCTTCCCCCGCTTCCCCCGTGTCCGCCTATCTCCCCCCTGCTGTGAGGTCCGGCGGCATCAGCCCACCGCGCTGCCGGGCCGGCCGGCCCTCACAAGGAGGCCCCGGGAAGCGAACCGGGGCCTCCCACATGGTAAACGAGGGCTCCATCGATTGAGCCACACCCGCCTCCCTCAACCAATGAAACTTAGCACTAACTATAACCTACAAATTAAAGCATGGCATAATGTTTAACTGCTGTCTGAGAAAACACAAATTCAAAAAAACTTACCAGGCAGTAACAATGACATGAAAGATAACTATAATCTAAATAAAATGCATTATAACCCTTGTAAGTAAGAAGGGGGCAATGTACTGGGAACTTTTTTTAAAATGGTGTGGGCATGTTAAAAAACAAAATCTGATGATGTGCATGGATAAAACAACCAAAACCAGTCAAGCTGGATCATTCATTCATTCATTAATTCAACAAATATTTACTGAATACCTTCTATGTGCCAGGGACTATAGACTGAACAAGACAAAAAGGATCTCAGGCCTCATGGAACTTATAGATTGACAAGAAAGAGACTTTAAACATAGAATTCAAAACACAATAACCAGTATAATGAAAGTTATGGTGGAGAAGTACAAAGTGCTATGAGAGTACACAAAAGAAGTACAGAGTGCTATGAGAGCACACAAAAGGGAGAACCTAACCTAGTCTGAGTGCTCATGGCAGATATTCTTCCTATTAAAAATTAATAAATTGGTATACTGGTTTATATGTCTGCTTTTCTGAGCTTAGTTAGAGGAAACCAGTTTACTGGAACCTAACCAACTCTAGATACAATACAGATTTCTCAGCCTGCCAATATGAGCACCAGACACTGGATCCTGGTGACCACCTGTGAAGTGCTACTTGGCTGGTAATTAGCTGACTTCCCTAGGGAACACCTTCTTGGTCCTCTCTAACTGCAAATGATAGAGTAGGTATGAGCCTTGACTTCCAGGCCATGATGGAATTTTTCTTATTTTTCCACGGGAATACACTAATTCAAGTAGTAGAATGACAAAATAAAATTGGCATTGTAGGACAATGGTGTGGTTGATGGACTAGAACAGGAAGTGCCAGAAAACATGGATGATAGGTAGAAAAGTCACTCATGAGGTGACGGAACCTTAACTAGGATGAGGGCAGTAACAGAAAAGAAGGTCTGTTAGCAGTGAAAAGGAATCAGAATTGGTAATTGATTGGCCCAGAGTATAAAGGGAAGGTATCAAAAATGACTCCCAGGCAAATCTGAAACTTGCTTTACCACAGATATATCAGAAATACGATATAGAGAGCTGACAAAAGTTAATTCTCTATAGGTTACCAGAGAACAGGGTGGGGATAGGGAATGGGAAGTTAAGGCTTTAAAATGTATAGGGATTCTATTTGGAATGATGGAAATGTTTTGATAATGGACGGTGGTGATGGTAGCACAACCCTTACGAACATAATTAACAGCACTGAAATATATATCTGAATGTAATTAAAAGGGGGAATGTTAGATTGTAAATATGGTAACAGAATAAGAAATTAAAAAAAAAAAAAATTCATGGAATTACACTACACAACTAAGTTAAACCATGGACTATAGTCAATAGTATAATTATAAAAATGTGCTTTCGGAAGCGGGTGTGGCTCAATCGATGGAGCTCCCGTTTGCCATATGGGAGGCCCCGGGTTCGCTTCCCGGGGCCTCCTTGTGGGGGCAGGCGGGCCCGCGCGCGCGGTGGGCTGGTGCAGCAGGACCTCACAGCAGGGTGGAGATGGGCGGACACAGAGAAAGCGCACAGCAGGTGGACACAGCAAACACAAGCAGCAGGGGGGGGATAGATAAATAAATAAATAAATCTTTAAAAAAAAAAATGTGCTTTCATCAATTGTTACAAATATACCACACCAATGCAAGACATTAATAATAGGGTGTTTATGGGAATCCTGTATTTCATGCTTAATTATTCTGTAAATCCACAACTTCTTTAATAAAAAATTTTTAATTAAAAAAAATTTATAAAAGTTAATTCTCTTCCCTTAAAAATATTTAATATATCATAGAACTTGTTAAGAACTAATAAACTTCTTTGTACTCTGTATTTTTAGGGTAATGAACTCAGTGAGTTCTAGCTAAAAGTTTCTTTTTTTTTTTCTTTTATGGGGAGGCATCCAATAACAGGTCAAAAATCTACACCAAAAAAACCAACTATACTGGCCTCTTTAATCTATCACAATATCAACACATCACAGAAGCCAGCTATAACTAAGTTTCATCTTCAGTTTGTCTTCAACTTGGCCAATTTAAGTAAATATCTTTGTTACTGATTACAAATGTAAGGAGGCTATAAGTTTTTCCAGATTACTGAAGTTTTTCTGTGGGATTTTTTGGTTTTGGGAGAGTACTGGGGATTGAACCCAGGACCTTATAATGAAAGCAGGTGCTCAACCACTCAGCTACATCTGCTCCCCAATGAGAGTTGTTTTATTCATTTGTTTTGTTTTGTTTTTAGGAGGTACCGGAGATCGAACCCAGGACCTTGTACATGGGAAGCAGGTGCTTAACCACTGAGCTACATCCACTCCCCTGAAGATGTGTTTTTAATATGTGATTACTCATTTGGGAAATACATTTATTTTCCTCAATGTTTGGGGATCCCTCCAGCAAGTCACCATTTATTCACTCATTCATCAGGTACAAAGTACTGGTAAGCTTACAGTCTAGTTAGGAAACACATTAGTTGTATAATCATATGTAAATGTAAAATCCAATTGTGGTGTTATGAAGTAGAGATACGGCATTAGGTCACATAACAGGAATTTGACCTAGTCAGGGAAGTCAGGAAAGGGAAGGTTTCCTTGAGGAACAATGACTAGCCTAAAATATGAAGGATAAAAGTGGGAGTTAACTGAGGGGTGGGAGGTAAGGATATGCATTCCAGAAAGACAGAACAACATGTGTGTTCCCATGGCAATAGGAAACACTGCACTCTCAAAGAACTGAAAAGAAATGAAAGTCCAAGAGAGCTAGAGTGCAGAAAACGAGGGTTTGGCAAAGCAGGCAACTGCCACACTCTGCAGGGTCTCTTAAGCCATGTTAAGGACTTTGGTCTTTACCCTAAAAGGTAAAGCAAGATGAAGATTAAAAATTTCTGCTGGATTTAGTGAAATGGGAGCATGTTAACGTTACGGAGAGTTGTTTAGGAAAATGGAGCAGATCCGGAGTGGACTGAGGAAAACGAGTTATGGAAATGAATCAGTGAGTAGTGATGTAACTTTTGAGAGGTTTGACTGTGAAGAGGAGCAAGAGGACAGTAGTTGGAGAGAAGATGAGGTCAAGATGGGGGCGGGTGGGGGCGGCATGGTAAGTAGAGAGGAAAGAAAAAGCAAGAAAGATGGGTGAATATACAAGAGAGAGAAGGGATAATAGGAAGAAAGAGATAAAGGGTGGGATTGGCCTTAGAAAGAAAGACAAAGGGAAAATGATTAAAAAGGGTACAGAGATATCTAGGTCTTTGTAAATTTAAAAGAAAAAAAGTTTATGCCTGTTCACTTCTACTTTCTCTATAACTAGTAGGCTGAGGCCGAGGGATCAATTAAAAGTTAAAGATTTGAGGAAAACATCTGAGATAGTCACTGCTGCAAAAATGACCAGAAATGATCAAACTACCAAAGGACTGTCCAGCAACGTTAATAGTTGCTTACTAACAACAGCCTATGAATAGGTCTACTCATCTGGGATTATACAACTTCACAGTACCAGTCAATCATGCAGTTGAAATGCAACCATAGGTCTTTAGGGACTCTACAATCTATATTTTCTTCCCTTTCACTACTCTGATATTTAATTTTTTAAAAATTCTCCAGACTATTGACTTTTAAAAATGTTTCCTTTCTACCTTGCCAATCAAAAGCTCCTGCCACCAGGCTTTATTATACAATGTATACTCTTTGCAGTTGTTGGCAACTGTTTTTCCTTTTCACTTTTTGCTTCAATGATTTGTATGTAATGATAGTAACTTGGAATAAGTACTTACTCAAGAAATGTTTATAACCACCTAATATAAGACATAAGCCTTGCACATTTATATCTGGTCTGGGGATGGGACAGCAACATTAAGAAGGTAAGTTCATATTAACATTCAGATGCATGAAAATGTTATGCAATACAATGAATTAGGTTTTGATTAATTAGTGGTATGCAGTAGTTTAAGCTCCTAAAACTGGTTTAGAATCATTAGCTGTGTAACCTTGTGGGAGTTACTTAACTGCTCTAAGCCTCCATCTCCTAATGGGAATTTACTAACAGCTACCCCACTGCAGTATAAAAAAGATTAGTGAGATAACAAAAGTACAATATTTAATCCAGTACCTGGGACATGGGTACTCTATAAATATAAGCCTTCATTATTACAAAATAATATATCATAATGTTTCTTAAATGATTTAATTTACAACTTAGATTTAGACAACTTTTCAGGAATAGCAGCTCTGTGGAAAGTAGAACAAATCAGTAAATTTTTTAAAAGTGCACCGAGACAGAAAGAAAAGGCACCCACAAACGAGTCCTCTTGGGTGAGATTCTGTACAAGGACTTAATACACAAATATTCTCTTAATTGTGCACATGAAGCTAAGTGCGTCTCAACCGGGGTAATATTGACATTCTGAGTAGGAAATTCGTTTTCAGGACAGTCCTGCCCCGTGCAGGGCTTGGGGCATCCGAGACCCGCCCACTGCAGATAACTCACCCCAAGAATTCTAACAATCAAAAATGCGCCCACTCTTTCAAACGCCCCTGTGCTGTGGTACTGCCCCGGGTCGAGAATCAACGAAAAGAGGCCCCACCCCAAATCTTCCTAGAGTTCTTTCACCATCTTCTACATTCTATCCCACTCCGAAGATCTACTGCCCCAAACGTACAGGTGCATCCACGGTCGGATCACGAACTCGCAAAGCTGGGAATCATCTGCTCTGCCCGAGACAACCACTGCCCGGCCACCTCCCGGATTGCAGGCTTCAAAAATGAGGGTGCTCGTTGCGTGCAGGAGGAGCTCGCATAAGGAGCTCAGGTGCTTTCCTACGGTTTGGGTGTTCGAATTTTCTCAGCCTCCGCTCGTGTCTAAAAACTATCCCGGATCCTCTGGCCTTACTGCGGGAGACTTGACGTGTATCCCGACGTGTTTTCCGGCCGCAGGCACTTCAAAGGGTGGAAGTAGGAGTGGGGCGAGAGGCCCCAGACTCGGTACTGGTCTGCGAGAGATTGTAACACCCGGTTCCAGGGTACCAGATCTCACTACCTCGCCCCTCAAACCTTAAAACAATGGTTAGAGCCACAGCGCCGACGCGCGCCATTCAAACTGCGGAGGGGCGGGCCCCTAGGCCCAGAACTAGGAAAAAGTATACACCGATCACAAGTGGGATACCTGGACACCAAGAGGAACCTCTTAGCCCAGGTCTCTCCCTGAAGAAACGATCACCGCCTTGCCCCACCGTATCTCTTCGACCCCGCCACACTTACCCGAATTTACCGCCAACAGCGTCGCCATCTTGGAGGCGCACTAACGGAGCCCTCCTGTCGCTCGAAGGCCCCCGAAAGGGTGAGGCTGCCCGATGACGCGCCTGAAGAGAAAGGCAACACGCTACCGGCTCCTAAAGGCGCTCTCCGCCTACGCAAGCGTATAAAAACTCAAAAATCTGCTTTGAGTCGTAAGCGTCAATTTTCACTGAGATTATTCCCGGAAACGCAAGGCCCTTATATTGACGTTTTTTCGTGCAATGCATCCTGGGACCTGTAATTTCGAATGATAAGTGAGGTGGATTATGTGCACTGGATAAAGGTTATTTAAATTCAAATTAAATCTTTGCATTGACTCCATTACTTTGGGGTGCCGATTTGGGTAAGAGGTCTCTATACCTGTAAAAGCCGTTTGACCTTTTACAAATTTAAGTTTTTCAGGACATTTCAATATACAAAGTATATTGCCTCAACCTAGTTGCACATAGTGAAACAAATTAAAGTAAAACCATAATTTTTATTAGAGCAGTTATTGGTTTACAGAAAATCATGCAAAAATACAGAGTTCCCATAAACCAGCACCCCTTTACGCAGTTTTCCCAATTATTAATACTTTGCATTAGTATGGTGCTTTTGTTAAAATTGATGAAACGTTATTATAATTATACCATTAACTATAGTCCATTGTTTACCTTAGGGTTCACTGTGTTGTACAGTACTATGGGTTTTCTTAATTTTTATTCTGGTAACACATACAACCTAAAATTTCCCATTTTAACCACTTTCAAAAATACAGTTCAGTGGTGTTAATTACATTCACAATGTTGAGCTTCCATCACCACCATCCATTAACAAAACTTTTCCATCACTCCAAAAAAAAACTCTGTACCAGTTGAGCATTACTTGCTACGCCCATCTTGGTCCCTAGTAACCTGCATTCTCATTTCTGACTATGAATTTGCATGTTCTAATGATTTTATATGTGAGCTCATACAATATTTTCCCTTTTCTATCTGGCTTTTTTCACTCAACATGATGACTTCAAAGTTCATCCACTTTAAATCACGTATCAGAACTTCATCCCTTTTTATGGCTGAATAAGTTTCCATTGTATGTATATACCACATTTTTTAAGAGATGCTTAGACTTCCCAGGATCGTGTCTGGAGAATGGCTCGTATTCTACCAGCTTCGGAGATCGGAGGGAAAGCAAGCCCGGCAGAGATGCCCATTCCATTCCCAGTTTACTCAGTAGCTGGCGATTGGAAGATACTCTGCAACAGTGTTCAAGCCCTGGGCAGGAAAGCCTTCTTCCAGGACTCTTCTTAGACATGGTTCTGCCTCTTTCTCGAAGGCATCATGGCTGCCCTCAGACCCCTTGTGAAGCCCAAGATCGTCAAAAAGAGGACCAAGAAGTTCATCCGGCACCAGTCAGACAGATATGTCAAAATTAAGCATATCTGGCGAAAACCCAGAGGCATTGACAACAGGGTGCGGAGAAGATTCAAGGGCCAGATCCTGATGCCCAGCATTGGTTACGGGAGCAACAAGAAAACGAAGCACATGCTGCCCAGCAGCTTCCAAAAGTTCCTGGTCCACCATGCCAAGGAGCTGGAAGTGCTGCTGATGTGCAACAAATCTTACTGTGCTGAGATTGCATTTCTTCCAAGAACCGCAAAACCATCGTGGAAAGAGCAGCCCAGCTGGCCATTAGAGTCACCAATCCCAATGTCCGGCTGCGCAGCGAGGAAAATGAATAGACAGCTTATTTTCAAGTTTCATTTGTGTGAAATAAAACCATAAAAAGTGCAAAAAAAAAGGTACTTAATTTATTATATAAAAATATTCTATGTCTGAATTGACATATGACAATGAAAAGGGAAGGAAAATGGTTAGAATTGGATATAAAGCCAAACTTCACAAAGTAATTTTATATAGGATATTAAATTAATATAATATCAAAGAATAATACATTAATAAATTAACATTAAAGAACAGGAATTTCTCTAAAGATGATATACAAATGACCAATAAGCTCACAAAAAGGTGCTCAACATAATTGGTTAGTGGAAAATGCAGATCAAAATCAGAATGAGATACCACCTCACACCAACTAAGATGGCTATTCACTTATTTTTAAAAATCTGAAAATAGCAAGTGTTGTAAGGATGCAGTCAACTGTCTTAGCTTCCTGGCTCTAAAACAAATAACATGCAAATAGTTGGCTTAATCAATGGGAAAATAGTGGAGCATGGTTTTGAGGCAAGGTGAAGTTCAAAAATGAAGCATTGGCAAGTTGATGTTTTCACCCAAAACACTGTGGCATCAAGGGCTGGCTGTTGGTCATCCTTGATGCTTTTTTTTTTTAAAAGACTTATTTATTTCTTCCCCAGCCCCCCAGCCCTCATTGTTTTGCACTCGCTGTCTGCTCTCTGTGTCTGCTTGTCTTCTCTTTAGGTGGCACCGGGAACCGATCCTGGGACCTTCTGGAGTGGAGAGGGGCTGCTCAGTCTCTTGTGCCACCTCAGCTCCCTCATCTGTTGCATCTCTCATTGTGTCCCTTCTGTGTCTCTTTTTGTTGCATCATCTTGTGCCAGCTCTCTGCTCAGGTCACATGGTGATGTCACATGGTGATGTCTTCTCCTCCTTTCTCCTTTCTCTGCCAGTTTCCGTCAACTTTCAGCTTCTCCCTTTGGCTTTCTCTCTCTGTGTCTAAATTAAATACTGCTTATCAAGGACTGCAGGATTCCAGATTCAGTTGTGCCACTTGCCTGAATTAAACCTTTGTTTGATTTGAGTATGGGCTAATTACTAAGGAATCATTCAGCAATAATGGTCCTCAAATGTTTAAATACTCTATGAAAGTGCATTTAATTAAGGGACTGCTGATTCTAAGAACTATGCAATCAATAAGGGAATGGGGTAAGGATTATAAGCCTAGATGCCGAGTTCAGAGCAAATTATCAATAATTGTTGCACCTTGGCAATATCTCTAAATAAAGTAGAGGGAGGGGAAAATAAGAATTACTGAATAATGTTAAATAAAAAGTGCATACACACAAAAAAAGTGCATACAGAAATGGGAAATTTTTTTCATTAAATTCGTCACTTATTCCAATTTGATAATGCTTGTAAGGAAAATAGCAACTTAAGGCAGAAGACTAGTTATATATTTGATAATAAGATCTTCAAGAGATCCTATTAAAAATAAGCCCACACACACCAGAATGTGGACCAAGACCAAGAACATGTCCAGACTTGGGAACACAATTCATTCCACCACACAGTAAAATAGGAAAACTTACTCACTGCTGATGGCATTATGAAGTGGTGCAGCTATTATAGAAATCAGTTTGGCATTTCCTCTGAAAGTTGACAATAGAATGACCAATTGACCAGCAATACCACATACTAGTATCTACCCAAACAAATTGAAAGCCAGGGACTTGAATAGCTATTTTCACACCGATGTTCATATCGGCTTCATTCAATATGCCCAAAGGTAAAAGCAGCATGTGTCCATCAACGGATGGAAAAACGAAATGTGTTATATACCCTCAATGGAATATCATTCAGCTGTAAAAGGACTGCAGCGTGGATGAACCTTGAAGACAACACACTGAGTGAAAGAACGCAGACACAGAGAGACAGATATTTTATCTTCTTTATATAACATACCTAGAATATTTCATAGAAACAGATAGTATGGTCCCTGGGGCTGGGGAGTGTAGTGGAAGAAGGAGTCATTGCTTAATGACTGCAGAATTTCTCTTAGGGCTGATAAAGACATTGTAGTGGATAGTTGTGATGGTTGCACAATATTTTGAATGTAATTAACACTAATGAATTTTATATTTGAATGTGGTTCATAGGGGAAATTATAGGATAGACAGTTTAAATATTTTAGAAAACCATGCAACTGTACAACAAAAAGAGCTAATCCTAATGTGAACTCTTGACTATAGTTAATAGAATAATTAGAATCATATTGTTTCATCAATTGTAATAAAGTTACCACACAATGCAAAGTGCTAAGAATAGCACTGTGTGTGAGAGGTATTTAAGAATTATAGACTTTCTGCCTGATTTTTCTGCACCAGAAATTTTCTAAACAACAACAAAAACCCCATGATTTAGATCTGTAGAAGTTGAACTGGAGAATATCTATGATGTAAGTTTAAGTGAGAAAAGAAGTTGCCAAGTGATAGCTGTGGCATGATCACATTTTGAAAATTAAGAAATAAATCCCAAGTACTTATATACATGTGCATCTGTATGCATATAAAGTAAGATCTGGCAGTTTATAGTCTAATTTGTTAATATTAGTTACCTCAAAAGTTGAGGAGAATAAAAGAACTATACATCTTTTCCTTACAAACTGTCCATATTGTTTCTCTTCTCACCATGTGCGTGGATTACTTTTGTAAATTCTAATAAACTTTTTAAAAACTTAAAAAATGAATTAAGATCATGGTAAAGAGAAAATTTTAAGTTGTGGTGTACAATAAAAAGTAAAGACCTCTTTTCTCACCACATGAATGCCAACCTCATACTCCCAAATCAAATAGTCTTCACACTTTGTGTCCCTTAAAGAGTTTAATAAACAATAGTTTGGGTATAATATGAAATTCATAGTTTAGAGCAAGTAAACATGATGAACATTACACAGGCATGCTAATGTCTGTTTCGTTTTGAACTTCTTTTCCTGGGTCAATCTCAGTTTCTTCATAACTACCATCTATTTTCACTGACTTTTCAGGATTTTCTTCTGGGCCTCTCATTCGCTTTGCCTCCCTTGCCAGGCTGTCTACTTTTAAAGCCTCAGCCCTTTCTTCACTTTCTATGCCTGTTTCCTGACATCTTCTTAAGTTACCTGTTGTCTGCTGAGAGTCTCTGAGAGACCCTGAAGGTCTGGTTCTCCCCATTCTTCAGAACTGCCAGTGGTGGGCTCGGCATAAAGAGCTCTGGCAGCAGCATGGCCCACAGTCTCAGCTAGACTACCTGGTGCAATTATTTGTAAGGCATTTGGGAAATTCAGGGTACTTAAAGTTAGTCCTGTGCTGCTGCAAGCCTGGAGTCTCTCTAGTCTCCTATACCGACACACCTGCTATGGCTTGTCCAAGTTCTTTTCTGATCACCTGTGCTTGACCACATTTCCAGGATGCAAAGTACTTTTAGGAACAGGACTTGGGAATATGCAGCTGGTCATTCTTACAGGGAGTGCAGAACTTAAACCAGGCTTCTGCTTGGCCTCAGTTATATGATGTTTCCTCCTTGAACTCTGAGGCATCATATTTCTTTTTTTTTTTTTTTCTTCATAATTTTTTTTATTTTTAAAGAAGCTTTAGAGTCCATAAATGTTACATTAAAAATATGGGGAATTTTCATATACCCCACCCCTCCTCCCACACTTTCCCACATAAACATCTTTCATTAGTGTTGTACATTTGTTACAATTGATGAACACATATTGAGGCATTGTACTAGCCAAGGAATATAGTTTACATTATTATTATTATTATTATTATTATTTTGCATTTGTTTACATAAATGTTATTTGTTATATATATATATATACATTTTATAAAGGTGCCTAGATTACCCAAATATTATTCAGAAACTACAGGGATTCCCATGCTCCCCACCGCCCACACCCCCAAAAACACCCCACACAACCATTCCCCATCCGTGTGGTACTACACCCGCAATGGATATACACATCCTGGGGCCTTGCCACCTGAGGCATCATATTTCTTTTGGGATTCCCAAAGAAAGGCTGGCTTCGAAAACCTGGTGAGGCAGGATTCCCCTGTGAGTTGTCTGTCTCCATTGCAGTCCTGAGATGGAGATGCAGAAAGCCTGACTCCTACTGGAAAAATTGTATCTACTACATTTTGCTTATCCATTCTTCTGTTCATGGACACTAGATTTGCTTCCATCTTTTGGCAATTGTGAATAATGGTGCTGTGAACATCGGTGTGCAAATACCTGAGTCCCTGCTTTCAATTCTTTAGGGTATATATCTAGAAGTGGGATTGTTGGATCATGTGGTAATTCTATACTTAACTTTCTAAGGAACTGCCAAACTGTTGCCCACAGAGGAAGCACGGTATCACATTAACAATTAACAAGTCTTCCTAGTTCTTCACATCCTCATCAGCATTTGCTATTTTACATTATTTTTTTTAATAGTTGCCATTCTACTGAGTGTGAGATGGTATGTCGTTGTTGTTTTGATTTGCTTTCCCCTAATGGCAAATGATGTTGAGCATCTTTTCGTGTGCTTATTGGCCATTTTTATATCTTTGTATAGACAAATAAAGTCTATACAAGTACTTTGCCCAGTTTTTAATTGTGTTGTTTGTCTTTTTGTTGTTGAGTTGTAGAATATCTTTATATATTCTGGATATTAAGACTTTAGTAGATATGTGGTTTCCAAATATTTTTCCCATTCTGTAGGTTGTCTTTTCACTTCCATGACAAAGTCCTTTGATATGCAAAAGATTTTATTTTTGATGAATTCATATTTTCTTTTGTTGTTCATTCCTTTGGTGAAAAGCAGGGGTTCTTAACAAGGGGTCCAAGAGCTTGAATTAAATTTGTAAAAAATTATTCTTGTGGGGACATGTTGGTGCGAGTGTAATATATTTATTAAATAATACACAGTATAGTATGGAATTAGTAAGGGGTCTGTGGTTTTCACCTGACTGGCAAAGGGTCCATGGAACAAAAAAGGTTAAGTACCCCTGGTGTAAAGTCTAAGAAACCATTGCCTAATACAAGGCTCTGAAGATGTTTCCCTTAGTTTTCTGCTAGGAGTTTTACAGTTTTGATTGATACTCTTAGGTCTTTGATCCATTTTGAGTTAATTTTTTGTATATTGTGTGAGGTAGGGGTCCACCTTCATTCTTTCACACGTGAATATCCAGTTTCCCAGTACCATTTGTGGAAGAAACTATTCTTTGTCCATTGAGTGGATGTGGCATCCTTGTCAAAAATCAATGGAAGGGAAGCAGATATGGCTCGAGCAGTTGGGCGCCTGCCTACCACATGGGAGGTCCCTGGTTTGGTTCTCGGTGCCTCCTAAATAAGATGAGCAAGACAGCAAGCTGATGCGATGGGCTTGGACAGCGAGCTGACACAATGAAATGATGCAACAAGATGATGCAACAAGATGATACAACAAGGAGACACAACAAGGGAACACAATGAGAGACACAAAAAGCAGGGAGCAGATGTGGTTCAAATGATTGAGCATCTGCCTCCCACATGGGATGTTTCTGGTGCCTCCTAAAAAGAAGACGAGCAGACACAGAGAACATGCAACAAACAGACACAGAGAGCAGATGCAAGCGCAAACAACGAGGGAGGGGCAGAAATAATTTTTTTTTTTTTAATCTAAAAAAAAAAAAACCATTGACATAATAAACAATAAAATATTAAACTCCCTTCCTGGGGAGTCCTGCTACATTCTCAAATAGAGAGGGAAGAATCTCTTGAGTACATAGGCAGTACCTAATAAAAGAAAACAGACCAATATGTCAATCCCTCAATATTAATGCATGTAATTAAGAACCTTATTCTTATAAAATTGAAACCTAGCCTAAAAATAACTATTGCCTAAGAGTTAACTCCTGAAAACCTCCTTATTACTCAAATGTGGCTTCTCTCTAAGCCAAACTTAGCAAATGAACTTACTACCTTCCCCCCAGTGTGGGACATGACTCCTGGGGATAAGTGGGGATAAGCCTTCCTGGCACCAAGGTATTAACACCAAGCGATGCATTTGGAAAAAGACCTTGACCAAAAGGAGGAAATATCAAATACAAAAGAGTTTTTATGGCCAAGAGATTTCAAAATGAGTTGGGAGGTCATTCCAGAGGATATACTTATGCATGTCTCAGGCAGACCTCACTGCCACTGTGAACAAAACCTTAAATAAGGATGCTCCTGAGGACTCTAGAGCTATCCAGACACTATAAGCAAGGCACACAATCCCTTGAAATCAGCATCCTGTCGGTGAGACTTGCCTTGGAATACATGACAACCTATTTCCCCAATGTAACAGACTTAGACGCATTTATAATTTCCCTACACGTGATTCTTGTACTCTTTTATCTGAGCCTATAATTAACCCCCATACCCATTAAATATATGTCTCAGAGACTTAAATCTTTGGTCGGTTCATATTCTGGTTGAACCCTGAATCTCAGAAGAGTTGCAGGCAACACCTACTCTCCAGTTCATCAGACTTGTCCAGGACAACTATCAAAATGATGATGATGGACAATGCCCAGACCCAGAAAACAGAGAACATCCATAACTGCAAGGAAAACAGCTCCATCTGCCCCATAAGGTCTAAGCCCCCTCTTCATCTGAGGCAGAACAGGCATCACCACCCCAAAATCCTCAAGGTTGAGGAATGAACAAACATAAGGGGGGAATGTAACCATGGACAAAGTAAACTTATTAATGTTGTAGTAATGGAAGAACATGTAATATTGGTATAAAAATGTGGTTACCAGAGGTTCTGAGGGGAGGAAGAGGGAATAATAGGTGGAACATAGGGCATTTTAGGGCATGGGAATTAAGTGTAAACCACAATGTAAACTGTAGACCTTGGTTAGTAGCAACGCTTCAATGTTTATTCATCAATTGTAACAAATATACCACACAATTGTAAGATGTTGTATTAGTCAGCCAAAGGGGTGCTGATGCAAAATACCAGAAATCGGTTGGTTTTTATAAAGGGTATTTATTTGAGGTAGACGCTTACAGTTACCAGGCCATAAAGCGTAAGTTACTTCCCTCACCAAAGTCTATGGCCACGTGTTGGAGCAAGATGGCTGCCGCCATCTGCCAGGGTTCAGGCTTCTTGGGTTCCTCTCTTGCATCTCTCAGGGCCTAGGCTTGCCTCTCTCCACAAAGCCAGCTGTAGACTATCAGGCGAACAGTTTGTCTCTTCCTGGGGCCTTCTCTCCTTCCTCATGACCAAGCTCCTCTTGTGCTTGCTTCCCCGGGCTCCAGCATTAAAATTCAGCATCAAAACTCCAACTCAAAACTACAACTAACTCCTCTGCTCTGCCATGTAGTTTTATCTCTGAGTCCCTGCCCACCAAGGGGCAGGGACTCAACATCCTACTGACGTGTCCCTAACAAAGCCCTAATCATAACTTAATCACACCCAGAGGAACAGAGCAGTTTACAAGCATAATCCAATATCTATTTTTGGAATTCATGAATAATGCCAAACTGCTACAGATGTTAATAGGGGAAGATGTGGGAGGGGGAGGGGGTTATATAGGAATCCCTTATACTTTCAATGAAACTTTTTCTGTAATCTAAAACCTCTTTGGGGAGTGAATATGGTTCAGGTGGTTGAGTGCCTGCTTCCCACATGGGAGGTCCTGAGTTTGGTTCCTAGGTGCCTCCTAAAAACAAAAAAACAGGCAACAAGCAAACAAATGAAAAAATTAACTCAGGGGAGCCAATGTGGCTCAGTGGTTGAAAGCTGGCTACCCACACACAAACAAACAAAAAAAAGCCTCTTTAAAAATAAAGCTTATTATATTAAAAAAAAAAAAAAAATATCAATTGGCCATGGATGTGAGGGTTTATTTCTGAACTTTCATTTCAATTCCTAGATATTCCTAAAGCACCTCCTTTCCACCCACTCTTGGAGAATTTCACTGAATTTTAATTGCCTGTTTTATTTATCACTAGACTGTGAACTCCATGATAAGCAGAGACTTGTTCTCTTGTTCACAATTACTTCCCTAGTACCTAGTTCGGTGTCTTACCCATAGTAAGTGCCTTATAAGTATCTATTAAAAAAAAAAAAAAAGATATTTAGGGTGAAGAAGAAAAGAATGATTGGAGTGCAGATATGCTAATTTCACATAACCTTCTAGGTCACATAATAGTTGACCTAGAGATCAACTATTGTTTTGCCTACTGCTGTGTGACCCTTGGAAAGTGAATTTCCTCAGTTTCCTCATTTTTAAACTGTAGATGATAATAGTACTCACTCATGAGGGCTGCTGTAAAA
>JAQZBX010068228.1:0-15844 GCA_029593785.1 Cabassous unicinctus
ACCTCAGGCTCACCTCCTCAGGCTCACTTCCTGCAGGCTCACCGCCTCAGGCTCACCACCTCAGGCTCACCTCCTCAGGCTCACCTCCTCAGGCTCACCTCCCATCTTCTTCTCTGGGAGGCCTCCTGGGGCCTCTAGCCCACTGCCCCAGGAACGGCTGCCTCACAGCACCTGTCACCTGGTTTAAGCGACATGGTCTTGGGCCCCCAGACAGGCTGCTAAAGGGAAAAGACCCCAACATTCAGGAGGCTGACCCCTGGAAATTTTGATATGTTGGTTTTGGGGTGGGGCCCCAGGAATGAGGAGTAGCGCTCTGGATGCTGTGAGCTGCATCCTGTGGAGTAAGGAAACCAGCTGGTGGGCCACGGCCAGTGCCGCCTCTGCCTCCCTCCTCCCTCCTGGGGTGTGGCGTGACCTAGGGAAGAAAAAGAGGCTTTTAAAGAGACTCTCCTGGAAGACAGGTGCTCACAGTGTGTCCTTCCCATGCTGCCAGAGCGGGAAGCTCGGAGGCCTGACATTCCCTTTTATTTCAGACTCATGTTGACTGAGAAAGGTCTGAGTTTTGGAGTGAAGCTATATGGACAGTGTAAGCTCCGATAGCATTAGCTTTCTGGAGAAGGGTCACCATGTTTTCTCCGCTAACACCTTGGGGAGTGTCAGTCCTGAAAGTGTTAGCATTCTAGGCATGGACTGACTTTTCTTCATTCTCGCTGAGAAAATCAGAGTTGACAAGGAAAAGAAATGCCAAAACATGCCTGTAAACTGATCTACTCTTTCTAACTTTCCCCTTACATATAAATTTTGGACTTTTATTCAACAACAAAGAATTCTGAAAATGCTTTTTAAAGACTACATGTGAAAATGTATGTATATATTTTTAACTATTTCTTGAAAGACAAGTAGGGAAAGGCTCAGTCAAAATTATTTAAAACTCATTTTTTAAAAGATGTTACTTAAAGGATGCAGTTGATTAGGGTCCCCCACCCCATTTTGTTTTTCCTATTTACAAAAGTAATAGATGCTATTCAAAAAAAAAAATTAATGCTATAGAAATGTATAACAAAAGAGGTGACATTTCTTTGTAATATCATCCCTCAGAGATAACCAATTAGCGGTTTGACATAGATTCTTATTTTTCTATGCATCAATAATATATATTTTAATAAAGCAGAATAATTTTATACATACCATCCTATAATTGATTTGTAAAAACTTTTTCATGACAGAAAAGTACAAAAATAATAAAGTAGATGCCCATATGTGTACTATCCAAATGAGCCAATGTTAACATTTCTCTTAATTGCATCAGATCTTTTAAAATAACCAGGTACTCCACAAGCAGCATGACCCAAGAGCAAGGTCAGAAGTTTGATGTGTCTCTATTTAAACTTGCTTTTCTTTAAATAAACATCTCATTTGCCAGATTTGGTAATTTTGATGTCTCTAGGTGAATCTGATCAACTGTCCCCAGTCTATAGACATTTGGGTTTTCCTCTTGATTTTTAGTATAAATAATGTTGCACTAACCATCCTCTGCCAGGGTGTTGAGCCAAAGGTAGGCTTGCCATTCGTACTGTGTGTGAAATTTCAGTTTACCAGATACAGCCCAATTCTCTCCACAGTGACTGATCAACTTACATTTCCACCAGCAGTATGTCTGTTTTCCCACCTTCCTTCCAACACTTTTTATCATTGAACTTTCCAGATTTTGCCGATCTTACAAGTGTTAGTGTCTCATTGTTTTAATTTTTTAACTTCCCGAATAATAATGAAGTTAACATGTAACAATTCAAGTTTACTCTTCTGAGACTTGTATGTTTATATCATTTCCCGATATTCGCACTGCCATTAGACCTTTTCTTAGTTATATGGGAATCTCTATTTCTTTCGGGTTTGGGGTCAGGGTACATTAGAAAAGCTAATGTTGGAATTTTCACATTCTCACTCAATTGCTGTTTGGTCCATTTATCAGTTTCTGAGAGGATTACACAAAACACCCACTGTAATTGTAGATTAGTCCATGTTTTCTTGTTATTCTGTCAGCTTTGCTTTATATATTTCAAAACAAGTTTAAGGTCATTTTATAACCTTGGTGCCTTCTCCTTTTGTAGTATGTAGATCTCTCTTTTGCTTTACTGATGATTTTTCTTTAAGGTATGTTTGGACTGATAGTTCACTACCCCACCTATCTTTTGTTCCTGTTGGCCTAATCGATACTTTTTCTAACTCTGTCTTTCACATTTTTGCGTGGTTTTGTTTTACAACTGTCTTTTATAAGTAGCATATAGTTTTAATCCAACCTAATAAACTTTAAAATAAGAAGATTCAATCCATTTACATTTGAGTATATGTAATATTGATATATTTAAGCTTTTTATTTAGGTTTTCTGCAGGCAGTTTTCTCCTTTTTTTCCCTCCCACCTCTCCAACTCCTTGTTATGTTGAGAAACGTTCTTCGTGCCTTGTTATTGCTTTTCGTTTCCTGGTTTCTGTCCTTTCAATGGCAGCCCCTACAATTTTAACAATTGTATGTATCTGGCTAACAAGGTTTTCAGTCTTGAAAAGACACTGACATGAAAACAGCGTTTAGCAGCCCTCGGAAATCCTTCATTTCTAACTTCCTTCCTATTGTCTCCGTTTTTATTTCCGTTTTTACCTTGAAAAATGTCAGTTCTGATTACTATCCATTATTGTAGTCTCCAGTTAAGTGGTTTTGTAATTACTTTATTGATTTCTTTGTTCAACATAGTTTATTGTATCCCCAGTTCTCTTGGAAAAGGTCCACGCTCTTTGTCGATTTCCGGTGTGTCTACAGGTGGGAATTCTGCCTCACTCTTGAGCTGTCTCGGCTGATTTCACAGCCTCAAAGCGCTGCTCCCGGCTGTCTCCAGACCCAGAGGTGGGCAGGGCCCCATGCCGTCGTCCCACGGACACGGCGCTGTTTGCCTCCGCTTTCGGTCCACAGAGACGTTTTCCTTGTTTTCAGCATTGTTCTCTCTTCCCTTATTGATTAGGTTGAAGAGAAAAGGGGAAATCTTCAATGCTACCATAAATGGTTGTGAGGGTGAAGTGAGACATTGAATTTAAAATAATTAATGTGTGTCTAACAAATAGCTGTTATTTGCAAAAACACTGAAATGAACTAAAATATGCAGATCCCTGATGCCAGTGGGTCTGCCCGCTGGAGGTTCTGGTTCTGTAGACTGGAGCCGAGGCCCAGCACCTGTGCTCTCCAGTCTGTTTGGATGGTTCTATTGCACATCCAACCTGGGAACCCCTGGAGCCAAAGTACTTTTAAAAAGGCCCTTCCTTCTCACATCATTCCCATTCACTTCCGTCCTCCTTTGTGGACTTCTCCCAGGTCCAAAGCGCAGCTCACAGAGCCATTTTATGGCAGAGGCCCCCACTTGTCCCTGAGGCCAGGAGCCTCCACTGTCAGCCCTGGGGGCCTTCTCTTCCCACGCTCCACCACGAAGACTGGGAAGAGACCACCGCAGTCTGCTCTGCACGTAGGGTGGGGCGCCGGCTGCCAGGCGCTGATTAGCTGCGTGGTGGGGAGACCCCCGTGGAGGAGGCTCAGCCCCTCACAGCGCAGACGGCGGGGCCCGCAGCCTGCAGCAAGCCCGGGATGCCGCGCAGGTGGCCCAGGTGGGGAGGGCGTGTCGGGAGCCGAGGCTCTGCACAGCAGAGGCGGGCGCGGTGCTTCTAGAACACTCAGGACCCGGGGTCGCTGTGGAGAAAAGTGGGTGAGAGGAGGCTTGTAAAGCCCACGGCGAAGAGGGCGTGTGATGCTCGGAGCAACGAGCCTGAGCGGAAGGCCCTGGGTGTGGCCCAGCAGGACGCGATTGGCTTGGGACGGTGGCCAGGGGGTTAAAGGCCTGGTACGTGGCACAGGGTGATCCAGAGGGCAGGGGCGCCGGCGGGGCCAGGGCCGTGGGGCGGAGCACCCCGGGCTGGGGAGGCGGGAGCGGGCCCTGCGCAGCGGGCAGGCAGGCGGCTCGCAGGGCCCAGTGCTCGGGCGTGAGAGCTGGGCTGGGTCGCTCGGGGGGACCCTGGTACTGTTGTCAGCGCGGAACCGAAGGCCGCTGGAGCGTGAGCTCTGCTCCGTTCTGGCAAGCGCCGCCTTCGGCGCCGGCCTTGGACCTGTGAGTGAATCCTTTCACTCCACGTAGCAATTATCCCGCTGGCACCTCTTCCTTCCATCTCGGGAGACGCCGTGCAATTGTAAACATCAATCTGGACGCCACAGACTTCGCCAGAAGTTCACTTTCTCCCTCGGGGAAAACGTTTAATTTTCCCTTCGCGGCTGACGTGGGTCCTCGGAGGCTCACATGGCCTGTCCGAGCCGTTCTAGTGGACGTGCCCCGGCCTTGACCGCGCCGACGGGGCTGCCCCGCGGCCACGGCCCCCGTGGGTGCGCTTGGCCTGCGGTGGCCTGCCTGCCGCAGCCTGCCCTCACCGCGACGCTCTGCAAGCTGCTTGTCCCTGCCCGAGGGAGGGGACCTGCCTCCCGGGCGGCCTCTGGGGCGTGGGCTGCGGGCCGGCGGCTTTGCTCCGTGCGCTCTCACTCCAGTGCTGCGACCCCACTACTATTTCTCCATCAAAGTCTGAATTAAGATTCAGTGCAAGGCACGGGGTGTGTTTAAGATCTGAGTTACAGGATTAAATAGGCTTTTGCTAATGTAAGTTCCAAGGTGAGTATTTCTAAAGCAGATCTAAGGTTTTCTTAATGTTTAAAAGAAATCAAGAGCCTAGACAAAAAGAGTTACCCAGGAGAGAGGGCAGTTGAAATCGTGCTCATAAATAATAAGAATATGCCAGAACAGGCAATTCTTCTGAACTTTGCATAAGTATCCTTCAACCCACTGACAGTCTTTATCTATCTTTTTCTTCCTTTCACTCACTGAGAAATGATTAAAATGTTCCAGGAACATCCTGTCGTTTTCTGGAGTGATAGCTGTAACTCCACTTGCTGCTTGAAGGACTTTCAGCTCATTCATATTGCATAGAGTTCTAAGTGGCAACAGTTATAAACTACTTAAATTTTAGAGATTTTGAAAAGGGAATTGAGAAATTTAAATAAAAATACTTTTTTTTTTCCGTTCTCATTCAGCTACATGAAGTTATAAAAATGCTAGTGTCTGGCCATTTCTTTTTATCCACGGCAAAGAAACCAGGCAGTTAACAAGTTTTGTTTTTCTGATAAAAATTATTGAATTGTGTTTTAATTTCATCTTATTTAATCATTTTGTACTTTATAATGATTGCAATTGATTATTCAACCAATTTTCAGTTGTCATGACTGGAGCACAGAGAGGGAAACAACATAAATAACTTAAATCTACTGATAACCATGTCAAGGAAGTAGTTATATCTCTTCAATACCTTCTATCAACTGCTGTTGTAAAGCTGTGGGATTTGGGATTAAAACCCTTTCCAGGCTCCTCCTTTCTGCTGGGGTGACCGTGCCGCACACTGGGCGTGGCGATGGCGCCTGCCTGCATGGCGTCTGATGGCGCCAGCGGCGCGTGAGCTCGCGCTGTCGCCTCCCACACAGGCTCACTCTGCTGCTTTCCGAGCGCAGTCTGGGGAGCTGGAGCGGTTCCCCACTAAGCAGGAGGTGCTCGCTGCATTCCCCTCTCTCCCGACCTGTGTAATGACGTGTATAATTCCCAAGGCTGGCTTCGGTTCATTCAAGAATCCTAGGGAGCTGTATGTTTCTCATATTCCCGTATAAGAAAGCAACTCCTTTGCGGTTTCAGTGAAGGCAGTTTACTGGGGGCAGAAAAATAGGAATTCATGCTCACCTTGGGCAGTGCACAAAGGATTTCCCTAGGTTGTGAGCCCTCGCCGTAGAGTTTTGTTTGACTTTGTGGGTTTGGTGATTCCACCAGATGCTCTGAAGCGTGGCTGGCTTCCCTTTAGGGACCGCGTCTTTCAGGGAGTAGCCTGTCTGTTCAGACTCCGTCGTTTCGAGTCTGCAAAGCTAGAGGCACAGATGACTAGAATGCCTCAAGTTCAAGGGCTGTTTGCCTTAGTGCGTGTGTGCACTCAAGTAATTTATCTTTATCAGTGGTTCCTTACAGAATAAGCTCAGAATGGGTGAGGGGTTTATAGGATCCATATTCCATTTTTGCACCTCCCTGTAAGTCAGCCTGTAATTATTTAAAAATAACAAGCGTCTTTTAAAAAGTAAGCTCACAAATTATCTCCATTAGGCACCTCACCACTATACCCCGGGACCCAGGCACCTGAATCACACGTGGAGGCTGTCGGTCACAGGTGGAATCAGACAGAACAACGGCTAGGTCACTTCAAGTTCATCACCAATGCAGAGCGCGCCCTCTTTGAATGGTTTAAATTGCATTGTGCTCGTGCGTGTTTAAGACAAATGCAAACCTCGTGGTGACCTGTGGCCAGTAGGTGGAAACCCCGCCTCCCCCAACACCCTACAGCTGCCTGGTCCCCTGAAGTCTCCAGGACTGGTAATCTTACTTGTTCATTCTGAAAGGCTAGTCTTTCCAGTTATAACAGACTCAAATCCTCTGGATTAAGCCTAAATCTAATGGGCTAGAAGATGTCATAATGCAAATGGTGTCTCTGCTCCAGAGTAGAAACTTGGTAGGATGATGATATGAGGGTCTGGACCAAGTTCATAAATGTCAGCCTTCCCTGATCTGTTTCACTTTGGTTCTGTCTTCCCAGCTAACTTCCCGGGAAGTATATCCAGAACCCATTAATGACCCCACATACAGATGCTTATGCTTGAGGATGGCATTGCTCTATTAGTCCCTTTGCCATATGCATTTTTATTTTTCAGCAGAGGTGTTTTGACCTGAAAACTGTATAAATCAACATGTTAAAGATATGTTATCTTACTAAAAGAAGAAAGTGTGGTGAAATAAAGAAGCCCATGAAAGGAATAATCTAAGCTAACTCATCTTTGGGATTATGTCAGTAGTTTGTTGTAGATAAGTAAAAGTCACGGCAGTGGCCTCTGTCCCATCACTCACAGAGCCCACCTTCTACTTTGGTGGTGGTGACTACTCCGTGGATGAGAGTGCTGGCCACGTGGAGCTGCCCGTGTGGAGAACAGGCACCGACCTCTCCAGGTCCTCGAGCGTCACCGTGAGCTCTCAGAAAGCGGAGCCTCCCTCTGCGGATGGTGAGTGGTTTCCCACATCAGCTCTCCTTTTTTCCTCAAGGTGTTTCATTGTTGTGCAACATTGCCATGACACAAAATAACTTTTTCTGATCAAATAAGGCTTTATTTTTCTCATGTAGCAAGAAGTCCAGAGGTAGGCGGTCCGGGCTGCTGCACAGGCTGAAAGAATCGCTCAGGACCAGGGCGCCTCTGTCACCCTGCTCTGCTGGGCTCAGCAGGTGGCTCTTGCCTTCACAGTCACAAGACAGCTCCAGGGCCGTCATCCACATTCCAGGCAGGAACAAAAGGGAACTGCAAGGAGGAAGAGGCACATGCCTTCTGGCACCCCATTGCCCCACCTCGATGCGGCACTCTTAGTATGAGAAAGAAAATAGCTCCTAGATACTTTTATTTATTTATTTATTTATTTTAAATGTATGTTTTTATTTTTTTAAAGATACTTAGATTACACAAATGTTACACAAAAAATATAGGGATTCCCATATGCTCCACTCCCCACACCTCCCGCGCCCTCCCACATAAACAACATCCTTCATTAGTGTGGCACATTCATTGCTAATGATAAACACATCCTGGGTCTTTGCCACTGAGCATGGACCATAGTTCACATTGTAGACCACACTCTCTCCCACACAGTTCTGCAGGCTATGTATGGGAAGATATATAATGGCATATATCTGTCATTGCAACGCAATTTAGGATGATTCCCAAGTCCCGAAAAAGCCCCCGCGTTACACCTGTCTTTCCCTCCCCTACCCCCAGAGCCTCCAGTGACCACTGCCTCCACATCAATGCTGTAATTTCTTCCATTGCTAGAATCACAACAAGTCTGTTGTAGAATACCAGTAAATCCACTCTAGTCCATAGTTCATTCCCCAGTCCTGAAGATTTCTGGGATGGTATTGTCCACTCCATCTCTAATTGAGAGGAGACTTTGACCCCATATAGCTGATGGATGAGACTCTCTTGCTTGCAGTTGTAGGCTCCCTTGTTTCCTTGATATGGTGGCTGTTAATCATTACCTCTTTGTTAGTTGTCCTGGGTGAGTCCAGTGAGCTGTAGAGTACGTGTTGCAACTCCGCTGAGGCTCAGGGCCCAGCTGGCACATGGACAGCCCAAAGACTCAAGTCTCTTGGACGTACACCTACCAAACTCCAGCACCAAATATAGGTTCAAATAGAAGGGACAGATGAGCCATGTGTAGGGAAGCCATAACTGAGTCCAACTCTGTCATTCTCAGAGCACAAACTCCACTGTAAGGGCCCACTGGCAAGGTACCAAACTCCGGAGCTATCTGCCCTGACCATAGGACCTGAGTGTCTCCAGAGCCCTCAGGAGCCCCACTATTTGAGGTAGTATCCACTTTGGCAGTCTATGAGATCCTGCTGAGATGTGTATAAGTGTTACCTCTGGGATGACCTCCCAATTCACTTTGAAGTCTCTTAGCCATATAAACTCATTTATCTTTACCTTTTCCCCCTTTTATTCGAGTTTTTTTTCCAGTTGCATTGCTAGTTGGTGCTTTGTAGTAATCCCGTGGTACCAGGAAGGCTCATCCCCAAGAGTCGTGTCCCATGCTAGTGGGAAGGTAATGCATTCATATGCTGAATTTGGCTTAGAGAGAGGCCACGTTTGAGCCACAAAGAGGCTCTCAGAAGACAACTCTTAGGCACCCCACAACTCTAGGCTAAGTTTCAATTTCAAGACCAAAGGCTCACAAGCATAGTGATCAATATCAAGGACCCAGCAATGGATCATCCTCCTTCACCAGTCACTGCCCCTGCACTTGGGGGATAGTTGCTGCTACATTAGAGAACATGACAGAGCTCTCCAGGATAGGAATTCAATATTCTCTTGGTTATTGTGTGAATCTCCACCCACTGTGACAATGCCCCGTGAGCATTTGAACACTTTTATATACCTTATATGTATGTCCAGGTGAACTTCCTCCCATGTATCCCCCATCACTGACACCCCACACCAATGACCCTCCCCTACCCCAGTTGTAACCCTTCTGTGATCTAAAGCTTCTGCAAAAATGAAGCCAAAAAAATAGCCAAATACAATTAATAGGAAAATGAAATAATAATGGTAGGTTTAAATATAAGAAATAAAATACATAAAAATGTAAAGAAAACTAAAAATAAAATAAATTTTAAAATTGGAATATTGAAAACAATGAAAAGTATTTTTAAAAATTATTTTTGACATTTTGCCTTTCATCACTGTAATATGTGTTGTCCTATATGTACAGTGACATTTCTTAGATACTTTTAAAGAATGACTTCACTCCTGCAAAAGCAATCTAGCTGAATGAATTCTTCTGAAATGATTGCTATGTCATTTGTACTTCTAGGCTCTATGTACTTCTGCATTTAGGGACCACGGATGCAGGAATGGGGCTAAGTTAGAAGCCTGTGACTCAAACGGCACATTCTGTATGAACCCGTCCTCTGAACTTGGCAAACCTAACATTCCTGAATGTTATGCCATCACGTGCTCATCAGGGAACACTGGTGCGGGCACCTGCCCGAGACCTGCTGACATGTGGGTAAACACTGGTGCACGTCACACGCGCGGCGCCATCCTCACGGGAACCGTGCGTCCCTGTAAAGACTCCAGATCCCAAGGCGTTTTCCACCCTTCATTGTACAAGCTATCCTTTCCTTTATTTGGATCATTAAGTCTAGGGCAAGCATCAGGATAGAATTCTTATTCCCTAAACGACCAGTGATACAAGCTCTCAGGCACATGCACAAACACCCTCGCATACATGACACACACATCACACAGCGTCGTGCATCTCCACGGAGGCCACGCCGTTTTGAACACCAGCCTCAGGCTTTAAGCTTTTTTGATGTAGTGGGTCCAGCACAGTGCTTTGCATGAGGTCCGTGCCCAATGGGCATTTATTTAGCCAAGTTAGTCACTTTTTAAGGGAAACAATCAAATCGGAGAGAGGGATAGGGGGAGATGAGAATAGGGGAAAACGGGAAAAGAAAACTATAAAAAGAACCGCAAAGAGACTCAGACATAGAAATTGTTTGAATGATTTAAAGACAGAGGCCTAAAGCATAGCTGTATATTCCAAGTTAAAGTAGATGTAAGACAAGCGTCAGGAAAGCAGAAGGCACGAGACTAAGGGAACAGCACCAGCGGTGCAGGCCTGTCTCCACTGCCAGGCTTTGTGGGTGCAGGCGTGGCAAGGAAGGCCTTTGTCTTTAGCTGCTCCCGGCATGAGGGAGCTCTCAACTCCATCTCTACCCCGTGGTCTGAAAAATATTGACGCCAAGACAGAGCCTTGTCTTTGAAAGAGAGGCTTGCCCTCTTCTGGGGTGAACGTGGGGGAGGGGAAGGACAGAAGTCTCTACCTGAAATGTGCTTAAACCAGCAAAAGCAACCACAGAACAAAACAGGACGTTCTATCGTGTCTCCAGAAAAGACGTGTAGATATTTATCCCAGGTTAACAAAAATTTACACTAATGTGTTCCTTATGTAATTAACATAATCACGCCTTTGACTTCCATGCTGATTATCTGAGTACTGACTTTTATGAGTTCCACCTCCTTTTTTAAAACCTGGCACCTGCATCAATCCTATTTTTGTTTCCTCACAGCCAACCTGGGGGCACCACTAACCAGGATAGTGTGGAGGCTACGTGTGTGTGTGCACACGTGTGCACGTGCGTGCATGTGAGTGCATGAGTCAGGGACTTTGCGATGTGTGTCCACGCCCTGGGAATCCATCGTTGTCATCGTCGTCATCACCGCGCTCTTGTAACGATTTTCATCAGTGATTCTCAAGGAGGAAGGGCGATAAGGGGACGTGTGGGAGGGACAATTCCAGAGAGCAAGGATGAGATTATATTTACTAGGATTTTTTTTCAGTCACAAAATTCAGTTTAAGTTCAAAGACTGCTGAAAGGGAACATGTGGTTGAAAACAGCTGAGAAAACCAAAGTACAGACAGAGAAACCCAAGACAGAAAGCTGAAGTAGCTAACCCAGAGTCACCCCATTGCACGTAGAGTAAATTCAGGCCTTGACCCGCTCAAGGACCATGTGATCTTTTGCATTTCATTAAAGGTACTTTTCTCTAGTCATCTTGTCTGTTTTTTTAAGGAATTATAAATTCTTTTTTTGTTTCTCTCTCTTTTTTTTTTAAATTTAGTTAATCCCTAACTGAGTAATTCTTCTGTTCCTGTCATAGCTGGAACAGACTACGTGGGAATCAGCCGTATTTTGGATTTTGCGCCTGGGGTCAACATGCAGACCGTCCGTGTGTCCATCCTGGATGATCTTGGGCAGCCAGTGCTGGAGGGAGTCGAGAGGTTTGAAGTGGTGCTGCGCATGCCAGAAAACGCTGCCCTCGGGGAGCCCAGCAGAGCCATGGTGTCCATAAAGGACTCAGCCTCCGACCGTGAGTGCCTCTCAGTTCCACAGGGCTCCTGACACGACCAGGGCTTGTGGACTTCCTCCTCCTGACAGGCTCAGGAGACGCTTTCAGCTTCCTGTCACGTCAAAAGCAGGATGTCGTCAGCTCCCTGGTTTGCCCCCACCTTAGGGTCCGGGAACTCGCTCTCCACAGGCACATCCGGCAGAGCGCCCGCGCCGTGGCTGCTAGTGCTCTCTCCACTTCCCCACACAAGACCCTCTGTCATCTCCTTAAGCCAGACACTCCCGAAGTTTCCCTAATCAGGAGCCGGGAACGTCATTCTGAAACGACCAGCAGCGGGACACGTGGCCGGGCGTTCTGAGGGCGGGGGCCGGCACTGATGGCCAGTGGGGGCCGGCGCGGGTGGCAGCGGGGGCCGGTGCGGGTGGCCAGTGGGGGCCGGCGCGGGTGGCAGCGGGGGCCGGTGCGGATGGCCAGTGGGGGCCGGCGCGGGTGGCAGCGGGGGCCGGTGTGGATGGCCAGTGGGGGCCGGCGCGGGTGGCAGCGGGGGCCGGCGCGGGTGGCAGCGGGGGCCAGTGTGGATGGCCAGTGGGGGCCGGTGTAACTGCAGCTCAGCCTGACAGCGGCGTCTGCGGGCTCCTTGGCGACTTCCCAGCGTGGCTGGCGTAGGCTATGCTCGTAATTATGTGCACATTTATTGTTCTTCCAGGTGCCAAGAAATTCTGAAAAGCTCAAAATTTCCCTTTATAGCAAGAGCTATAGATACAGAGAGCTGAAAGGCTCTGGTTTCACCCACTTTATTTCATATCCCTGCTCCACAAAATAGACAGAGCAAAACTTTAAAGATAAGGAAATCATAGTGATAAGAGAAAGGATAAGCAAATTGCTCAAGGACAAAACCCTGGTGGTGATAGAGCGGAAGGCCAGGTCGCCTCTTCTCAGTTCTGTCCCGTTGTTCTTTCCATTAAGCCGTATATTCGGGAATGCCATTTCCCGGAGGGAATTGCTGTCCACGTCGAGCCCTGTGTCCTGTGTCTCTGCAGGGCCCACGATGCAGTTTAAAGAGCGCGCCTACACTGGCCACGAGAAGGACGGGCGCGTCGTCGCGACAGTCCAGAGGACGGGAGACATCCAGCATGGCTCCTCCGTGCGCTGCTACACGCGGCAGGGGTCTGCGCAAGTGATGGCGGACTTCGAGGAACGCCCCAATACCGATGGTTCCATCGTCACGTTCCTGCCTGGTAAATCTGAGCTGGAGCTGTTTATTTGGAATTTGGTGAGAAACGTGTATCGGGAAACACAGGGTCCCTGATTTCAACACGCTTGCGGTGCTTTCACGAGCAGTGGACGATGGGGCGGTGAGGCTGACACAGGAGCGCTGAGCGTCCTTTTGGGTTTTCTGCCCTGCTGTTTCTCCCAACATCTCCAAGGAGTAAGGCTTGTCAGGTGCAGACAGCTCACAGCGCTGGGCTGATACTGAGTGTTTGAACGACAGACATGAAAGTGACAACGCTCATTTAGTGTCCAGAGCCATGTTTATCACTATGATCCAGTAATTGTACTCAGGCCCCATGCACCCCGAGACTGTGAGGGGCTCTGGGCAGGTTCCATGCACCCCGACGCTATGAGGGACACTGGGCAGGCCCCACGCACCCCAACACTATGAAGGACTCTGGGCAGGCCCCACGCACCCCGAGACTGTGAGGGGCTCTGGGCAGGCTCCATGCACCCCGACGCTATGAGGGACACTGGGCAGGCCCCACGCACCCCAACGCTATGAAGGACTCTGGGCAGGCCCCACGCACCCCGAGGCCGTGAGGGGTTCTGGGCAGGCCCCACACACCCCGACGCTATGAGGGACTCTGGAAAGGCCCCACACACCCAGAGGCCTTGGGGGTTCTGGGCAGGCCCCACGCACCCCGAGGCTGCAGGGGCTCAAGGGAGGCCCCATACACCCCGAGCCATGAGGGACTCTGGGCAGGCCCCATGCACCCCGAGGCTGTGAGCGGCTCTGGACAGGCCCCACACACCCTGAGGCCAGAGGGGCTCTGGCCGTCCCAGGAGCACAGGTCTGGCGTGCTGGCCACACATGTTGAGTAGAGGCCCTTCAGCTCCCAAGGGTGCCGCTGCCGGTGGCCGCAGGTGCACCGTTCTGGGCCGTGGGCCGTGGTGGACCTGTGCCCTTCCTGTTGTCCCAGGGGAGACGGAGAAGCCCTGTGTCCTGGAGCTGATGGACGACGGCCTCCACGAGGAGCAGGAGGAGCTCCGCCTGGTGCTGGGCTCCCCACAGGGCAGCTCGCCCTACGGCGCGGCCGTCGGGGAGCAGAATGAAACTCTGATACAGATCCTTGATGACGCTGACAGTAAGAAACAAGTCTGTTTGGGTTCAGGTGGAGGGGACTCAGAGAGAGCCCCTCCTTTCTCATCAGGGTTTTAAAGCAGTTGGGAAATAGGGAAAGGGTAAGGCAAACGGAGAGCAAAATACCATCAGACTGAGGAGCCTGGTCGTGGAGAGCATGGCTTACACACGAACACTGAGACCCAAGCACTCTGACGGCCCCCTCCCACCGCCCGCCCAGGGAGCCCTGCGCCAACAGCCTTTCTCTCCTCTCCCTCCACCCCACGTTTGGGGCCTGCGCCTGTGAAATTAGGGGTGGTCGGGCCAGCAGTCTCTCCAGGGGTGGTCAGTTCCCAAGGAAAGGGCGGTGCACGCGGTTTCCACGCAGAAGCAGACGTCGGAAGTGGGGAAAGAATTCTCCTTACTGACAATTTCATTCATTCATGTTTCCCACAATTTCAGGGGCTGTTATTAAATTTGGAGAAACCAGATTTAGTGTCAGCGAGCCCACAGAACCAGGACAGTTGGTGGTTATCAAAATTCCGGTGATCCGCCAAGGAGACATTTCAAAGGTGTCCGTCGTGAGAGTGCACACCAAGGACGGGTCGGCCACCTCTGGGGAAGACTTCCATCCCGTGTCAGAAGGTACGGCTCCCAGGGCCGCGCCCGGGGTCCTTGGGGAAAGGAGAGAAGCTACCTCCCTCAGAGAAGCAAAGGCTGACGGCTGTGTCTCCGGGACTTTCCTCTTGGATTTCCAGGCCATGAGTGTTAGGATTGAGGGAGACTTCGAGTGGGCATGCTAGAGGACGTTCTGTTTTGAGTTTGACTTTCAGCGGGTTTTACCTTCATCGTGGTAACCAGATACTAAATAAAAATTTCCCATTACATTGGAAAAGTGCACGGCAGCAGTAGTGAGAGCCTATTTTGTTTACAGAGCACCAGCAATCTAAAACTCCTAGCTGGAAAAATTTGCGTTGATGGAGGACATTAAAAGGGGTAAAATATCAGCCACGGAGCCCATCACTTTCCTTAGGAAGGAGCCTGTTAAGAAGCCTCCACTTACCCTCATCCCTTTTCTGCTGCAAATTTCTCAAGAGTAGTTAAAACAAATCCCTTCTCACTCTCTCAATTGCTCCTCAGACATCAAGCGTGAATGTATGTCTGAAGTTAAATCTGCAAATTGTTTTGAGTTTTGCGTCTCCTCTTTTTTCCAGTTCCCTACCCACCCCACCAACACGCGCTAGCTCTTCACACTCCCAGAGCTTCAGGCGCTCTCCTCATCATCGAACTTGTGAGCAAGATTGAGACAGGTCATTGATGGGTGTTACTGAACAGTGATACAGTAAACGAGGCAGTAGGAAAAAGAGTACCTGCTACAGAGAAGCCTGTATTTTCTTTGCATTCATAGTAAAAATATGGGCATCAAAGTCTTCTCGGGCAAGACAGACACAAAAGGACAAACTCTGCTTGATTGCGCTATTATGAACTAAGCATACTGTGTAAACTCAGGGAGTTAATAATTAGAACATAGGTCACCAGAAAATAGAAGGAGGGTAGGAATGGAGAGCTGAAGGCTAATCTGTGCAGAATTGTTAAAAAGGTTGTTTGTAAATCTTTGGAAATGAATAGAAACGGTGAAGGCATATCGTGATGTTAGCAACTAGCAGGGCTATTATCTGGGTATGACGGTGGTTGGAAGGGAAAGTCTAAGGCCACGTGTGTTTCTAGAAGGAGAGCTGAAAACTGTAACATGGGACTGTATAAGACAGTAAACCCTCATGTGAGACAAAATAAAAAATAAAAAACAAAGTCTTTCTCAGATTACTTTCTATATAAAGAATGATAATATATGTGAAATAAATAACAGAATCAAAGAGGAAAAAAAAACAGCGATCAGCTACTAAGTTATAAAACCCTCTATAATGATGAGGTTTTTTTTTTTTTTT
>JAQZBX010068229.1:0-15788 GCA_029593785.1 Cabassous unicinctus
GTTGCCAATGGTTTGGATGGATGGTCAGGGACTTGGAAAGAACATGACTGGAAAATTGGTTACAAAGAGGTATGGGGAAGAGGTATGTGAATAGACCTTTCTGAGTGGGCAAAAAACGTGAAAATATTTGTATCCCATGTAAATGATCACCAGAGGGTGACTTCAGCAGAGGAAGAGTTTAATAATCAAGTGGATAAGATGACCCACTCTGTGGCTAATGCTCAGCCTCTTTCCCCAGCCACTCCTGTCATTGCCCAATAGGCTCATGAACAAAGTGGCCATGGAGGTAGGGATGGAGGTTATGCATGGGCTCAGCAACATGGACTTCCCCTCACCAAGGCTGACTTGGCAACAGCCACTGCTGAGTGCCCAATCTGCCAGCAACAGACTCACACTCAGCCCCTGATATGACACCATTCCTCGAGGTGTTCAGCCTGCTACCTGGTGGCAGGTTGACTACATTGGACCACTTCTACCGTGGAAGGGGCAGCGATTTGTTTTAACTGGAATAGACACATACTCCGGATATGGGTTTGCATTTCCTACACACAATGCTTCTTCCAAAACTACCATCTGTGGACTTACCAAATGTCTTATGGTATTCCACACAGCATTCCTTCTGATCAAGGAACCCATTTCACAGCAAATGATATGCGGGAATGGGCACATGCCCATGGAATTCAGTGGTCTTACCATGTTCCCCATTACCCTGAAGCAGCTGGATTGATAGAACGGTGGAATGGTCTTTTGAAGACTCAATTACAGTGCCAACTAGGTGGCAATACCTTGCAGGGCTGAGGCAATGTTCTCCAGGAGGCTGTGTATGCTCTAAATCAGCATCCTCTCTATGGTGCTGTTTCTCCCATAACCAGGATTCATGGGTCCAGGAATCAAGGGGTGGAAATGGGAGTGGCACCACTCACTATTACCCATGTGACCCACTAGGAAAATGTTTGCTTCCTGTCCCTGCAACCTTAAGCTCTGCTGGTCTACAGGTTTTAGTCCCAAAAGGAGAGGTGCTGCCACCAGGGAACTCAACAATGATACCACTGAACTGGAAGTTAAGACTGCCACCTGGCCACTTTGGGCTCCACTTACCTCTGAATCAACAGGCAAAGAAGGGAATTACTGTACTGGCTGGGGTGATTGATCCTGACTATCAAGAGGAAATAGGACTACATCTACATAATGGGGGTAAAGAAGAGTTTACCTGGAATTCAGGAGATCCTCTAGGGCGTCTCATAGTACTGCCAAGTCCTGTGATTAAAATCAATGGAAAATTGCAACAACCCAATCCAAGCAGAACTAACAATGGCCCAGAATCTTCGGGGATGAAAGTTTGGGTCACCCCACCAGGCAAACAACCACGGCCAGCTGAAGTGCTTGCTGAGGGTAACGGGAACATGGAATGGGTAGTGGAAGAAGGTAGTGATAAATATGAACTTCAACCACGTGACCGGTTACAGAAATGAGGACTGTAATTGTCATGAATCTTCCTTGTTATGAGTATGATTGTATATGTACACAAAATGAATTTGTTTTCTTCCCTAACATTTTCCCTTATCATATGACAAGTTGTATTAGTTTCATGTTATATTTAAGGATGTCAGGTTTAAGCGTGAATATTACCCAAGGACTGCACCCTATTCTATAGGGAATTAATGCATTTCTGGTTGTACACAGGAGAGTTGAACATTGTTAGGCAGAAATATATATATATGCATGTCTGTTATTGTTTTTACTTAGAGACTAAGTATGGTTTAAGGTAATATGTATGATTGCCGAGCTGACAAGGGGTGAACTGTGATGGTTAGGCTAATGTGTCAACTCAGCCAGGTAATTGTGCCCAGTTGTTTGGTCCAGCAAGCACTGGGCTAATTGTAATACAAGGACATTTATGGACTTTAGTCTCCAGTGAGTTTACTGCATAGATGGCTGATTACATCTACATCAACCAGGAAGATTGCTGTCAGCAATGAGTGATGCTGTATCCAATCAGTTGAATGCCTTAAAAGCGGAAGTGATAACTCATCAAGGACCTTCACTGGACTTTCATCGGAGCCCCTGGTTTGCAGCCTGCCTGTGGAACCTGGACTTGTGCATCCCCATGGTCACATGAGAGACACTTATGAAATCTCATACTATTTACAGATATCTCCTGTTGATTCTGCTTCCCTAGAGAACCCTGACTAATACAAGTACCCTGGAAAAATGTCAAGGTCGTGAACAAGGAAAGACTGAGAAATTGTTGTAGAAAGAAGGAGACTAATAAGAAATGCATGTGGGATCCTGGATAGATTCCAGAAAAGCAAGTGAAATTCAAAGAAGGTCTGAAGTTTAGTCAACAGCCTTGTACTAATTTTAATTTCTTGGTTTTGACAAATGTACCAGTTATGTAAGATACTAATATTAGGGGAAGCTGGGTCAGGATATCTGGGAACTCTATACTATTTTTCATAATTTAAAAATTAGTTCAAAAAAATTTTTTAATGTTTTAAAAAGTTTGAGTACCTCTTCCATCATGTTTTCCTGTCTTAAATTTCCAAAAAGAGGTGTTAATGCCGAAACTGTGCAATTTTTCAATTGTTTGATCAGGGATTTGTAAACATTTTCAATCATCTTTTTATTCTGTAAAAGGAAGGAAAAGCACATCAATCATCAGAAATAAAATATTAAATTATTTTCCAGCTACATTAAATCAGGTGTTTAAATGATAATTATGCTGCAAATACATCTCAACGTAAAAAAAATTACACTAATGCAGGGTTTCTTAACCTTTTTTGTTCCACGGACCCCTTTGCCAGTCAGGTGAAAAGCACAGATCCCTTCTCAGAATGTAGCAGCAGATAGTTTTATTACTAAACATCGGCCTGTCTTTAAATTAAATTTTAGGATTATTCAAAATTAATTCAAGCTCACGGACCCCCTGAAATCTTGTTAACCCCTTGTTAAGAACCCCTGCACTAATGTAATTGCAGATAGTCCACAGTGTTTTAAAACAGCACTATTTTCCCTTTGTCAAATTAATTTTTATCTAGGCATATAGTGCATTTTATTTTTGAACAGCTTCTTGGATATATAATTAACATAACAAAAAATTCACTCATTTTAAGTGTACTAATTCAGTACTAATTCAGTGATTTTGCATAAACTTAGAGTTGTGCAACCATGAACCACAATCTAATTTTAGATTGTTCTTATTTTAGAACATTTCCAAAACCACAAAAAGAAACAATGCATCCATTGCATACATTTTTATTATGAAAATATCTTAATAATATCTTAAGTAGTCTTCTTATGAAGAGATTGGACAAGATGTTTGTAGAACACTCTGAAAGCTCAGATTCAAAAATTGTTCTAACAGAATACAAGGAGATCAATTCATAACAGTACTTGCTTCAATTAAACAAATGAATCCCAGGACTGTTCCTGCTCACAGAAAATAAACAGAGCTGAAATAGTTTAATGATAGAAGTGCAAACTAAAACAAACTAAACTATCTTATCAGATTTCATAAACCATCTCGGTGTCTCCAAAATACCAAGAGAATCACACAATTCTCAAAGAATGACAAATATTAATTGTTTCAAAATCATTTTGATGAAATATAGAATCATCTTCATAGTCATAATTCACTATAAGTAGTGAAAATTAAACAGACACTAGATTTCTCTATAGTCAATATTTGCTTTTAACTTCTAAAATTTCAGTATGATAATAGTCAAATATACCGATATAGGAAAATACTGAGATCATGGAATTGAAGCTAAATATTTTTGAAAAGTCCACAGAATTAATGTCTTAACATTAAGAAATAAAATTATCTCATTTATTTTCCTTATTCACTAAGCTCCTTCATTGTTTTCTCACCAGAAGTGCCATGTTAACTATCATTTAACTAGTGTGGCTAAGCCACAGAGACATAACTTTTGCCTCCAATTTAATGCACTGCTGGCCTTGCTTGGCTATGAGGAAGTACACCACACGGGGGCTCAGGGCTGGGCTCAGACTGCCTCTTTCCAAATCCATTCTCATTTCACCAATATTCATTTGTAGTTGGTCATGAACAAGTTACTTAGGTAAGTGTTCATTTCCTCACCTGGAAAACGCAGATGATACTAACTCCTACCTCACAGGACTGTTGTGAAGGTTAAATAACAAAACTCATGGGAAATAACAAGCTCTACCATTATAACCAAAGTGCTCAGTAAATGGCTGCATTTTATTACTGTTATTAATTTTACATACCTCTCTGTTAAGCCTATGATAATTTCCATAGAGAAGAAGGAAAGAAATTAAATCAAGTCATTCAGAAATTTTGTAAAAAGTAATAGAAGGGATTTGCCTTTGAGATATAACTTACTTTCCTGAAAAAATTTTGATTTCTGTGCATACTTGGCATAAAGTATGCATAAAGTCGAAGAATGTCAGATTCTTGCCCGAAGAAAAGCACAACATTGACGTTCGTTGCCCAAGACTGTATAATTAAAAAGTTGGAAAGGTATGTTTGTAGCTGGTTCAGGCCTTCATCGGTAACTATCAGAAAATATGGGTAACTCTCTTCCAAGAAAAGTTTCCACTCTTGGGATAAGCATCCAGAAAATTCAGTTCGAACATGAATGGTGGTATTATGCTGAAGATGAAGAATTAAAGCAGTTCTCAAAGAGAGAATTTCAGGGAGGTTGAAATATGCATATTCAGCATCCTGTGGTGGGCAGAGGGAGAGAGTATATTATTTTGAAATTATCATTTGGTATTTTATTAGTTTAGTAGATTAACACTTTTCATAAAGGTGGTTTTATCATCAGGGACTAGACCCTTAAACTTGACTGCCATTTCACATATTTATACCTGTAGAGCAGGCACAAAGTACTAAGGGCTTATCATGCTTTCCTTTCCCACTCTCTACTTCTTTTTCTCTCCAATTTCACTTCAAAAGGAAAAAGGATAGGAAAAAAGTTTGAAGAGCAAGTGGTGGAAATAAAATTGTCTGGGGTGGGAAGCCAAAGTGGGTCACTTTGTTAGGGAGGATTGTTCCAGGTCCTTGTACTCCCCCTTCAGCAGCACAGATTTATTATAAGTCAAAACATAAACACAAAATGTCTCTTGGAGACATTCCCTTTAGAGCAAACAATGACAAAGCAGGGCTGGGGAAGCTGCCAATCCTCTGGGCACAAATAAACTAACTGCCGAGTTTGAAGACAGAAGTATTCTCAGAGTTGGAGGACTAGAATCCAGAGATGACCTGAGCTGCTCTTGACCAGCTTTCTCATCCTCTTTCATGATCCTGTGTGTCCTTACAATAAAGTTCCATTATTGTGCATGGAAAAATAATCTTAAATGTGGTCATTGCTATATCCTGGGATTATAGATATTTTCTCATTCTTCCATTTAAATATGCTGACTTTTTATAGATATATTTTAATTTATAACAAGAAAAAATTACTCATAAAATAATTTAAGGAATTTAGTTTTAGTTCCCAAATCAAGGAAAAGAACTCAACTGTCACATGTTACCTTAAAGAAAACTATGGCAAACTGTCCTCCTTTGCTCCGAAGATCCACAAGATAGCGTTCAACCAGATAGAAGAAGTGGAGATTCTGCCCCTGCCTTAATGATTTCTCACATAGGCATGTGATAAATAATGAATCTCCATCGATCAGAAAAAATTCAGATTCAACAAAATCATTGAATAGACTGGAATAACTAAAATGAAAAACATACAGTTAAAACAAAAACCACATGTAAATTAAATAATGTCCCAAAAAAGCAGCAGCATTGTTTTCATCTCATCATCATTACCATCAATAACAGTAATTTGCTGAGTAGTTGTCATATTGCAGGCTCTATGCTAAAGCCCTTCCAATGTATTCACACGCACATCTACCTCTCAGACGAAGAACATAAGATGATTCCCATTTAATAGATTCCCATTTAATAAGGAAATTTTGGCTCAGAGAGATAGACCAAATTATCCAAGGCCATAAGGCAGTGCCAGGATTGGACTGAGAAATAATCTGACTTTAACACCTGCATTCTTAGTATAGACTTGTATTGTTATACTGTTTTCCTTAATCAATCCCGTTCTTTTATGTAACAATGGGTTCACTGGTAACTCTGAAGAAGTAAAGTAAGAAAAAATTGTTTCTACCACCATCAAACAGTTCTATAGGGCTGTGTTAAGCAATGCCCACACACACACACACACACACACACACACACACACACGTCAGTTTAAGGCCAAATAGCTATACAAGCAATATGATTTCACATCTATTTATTTATTATTGCAACAACACTCACTCGGCTCGTGGCATTTCCTCCAATATTAACTGTGACATGATTTCTAAAATCTCCGTGTATTTTTCTAAATAAAATAGAGAAAGATAATAGATTATTTTCAATCATTAATCCTTTTTAATGGAGCTTTCTTTAGTTCTTATTTGGGAAAGAAGAAATTGTTATAGAGGTATTTTATTTCTTTTAAATCTGTGTAGCTTATAACATCATTGTTGTATCACCTATAAATACTTTAATTTGAAAATTACCCATTCTTGCTGCTATGTGAGCCTCCAAACTGAATTGGCCAATATGAAATATAGCAAATCCTTTACTTTGGTACTTCTAAAGGTCAGTTATGAATCTAAATGGCAAACCTGCAATAAAAGAAGAAAATAAGAAATTAATTTATTCTGTCAACAAATATGTGTTGAGTGACTACTGTGACTTTTTAAGTAAAATGTTAGTTACTGAGAATACAAGAATGAACAGAAGTAAATATGATGTCAGTCCTCACATTCTGCCAGAAAAGGCAAACATTAATCAGATAATCATTCAAACAATGGAAAACTGCAAATGTGACTAAGTCAAAGAGGTCAGAGGAAGCTTCTCTTAAATCAAAGCTTGTTCTGAGTTCTGAAGGATTTAACAAGAATTAATTAAGCAAAAAAGGGAAGTAATAGTACTCCTTGCAGAGGGAATGCCATGTGCAAAAGTCCTGTGGCATGAAAGACTGTGGTTAGAACTAGGCTATGAAAAGAAGCCAGTATAGCTGGAGTAGAGACAGTGGAGGGGAGAGCCACCTGTGCTAGAGAGTGCTAGAGAAATAGAAGGGCAAGCAGAGACTTGGAGGGCACATTACAGAATTTTCTCTTCATCCTAAAAATCAAAGATAAGCCATCAATGTATCTGAAGCAGGTGTTTTTATGGTTGACTTTGCATTTGGAAAAGATTACTCCAGCTAAGGAACAGAGTATAGATAGGATGGGAGCAAAGTTCCTTTTAGTAGAGCAAGGAGAAAAACTATTGTCCAGGATAGAAATGACAGTAGTTGGATGCAATATAGTTTAATGGTAGTTTGAGCTGGAGAGGTGTGGATTTTTTTAGAGACATGTAGGAGATGAGTTTGACATAATGTGGTAATTGACTGGATACGGTTAGAGAGGAGAGGAGAATGGAGGCTGTAGAGGATGACTCTCAGCTTATGCAGCAGGATGGATGACTAGGCCATTCCGTGGGGCAGGGAACCTTGGAATGAAACCACGTTTCAGGGAAAGTTCATGAGTTCATTTGTACACAGACTGAGTTTGAGTTGCTTTTGAGACTTATTGTAGGAAATGTCATATAAGTCATTGAATGCACAGGTCTAGAGGTCAAGCACAAGGTCTGGGCTAGATTTGAACTTGTGAGTCATTGGAGCATAAATGGTAATTGAGGCCATTGATATAAGAGCTTTCTTGGACTGAGACAGGATCATGGGAAAAAAGAAGAAGATCACTAATACTTAATGAATGTCAGGAAAAATGAGGAAGAATCTGCAGAAATAATTGAGAAAGAACTATTAGAGAGGAAGAAGAAAATACACTTGAGCATTTTGGTATGGATACCAAATACAGATACATTCCTCAAATATGCCATATAACGTGATGAGTATCAAACATTAAATAGTTAGATAGATGATAGAGATAGGGGTTCATAGCCCATGTCATTAAGGAACATTTAGAGGAGAGACACATACTGATATTGAGTACTTAAACAATAATGCAAAGAAATACATGACTAAAAAGAGTAAGTTCAGAGGAAAAAGAAATTACCGTAGGCTGGATGTAGAGAAAATGCTCAGTGGAGATACAGGCTAATGCATGGTCTCTCACTGACCCAGTTACACTTTCTCAAAGATTTATAGAGCATCTCCTCTTCACCAAGCACTACACTTGCTTATGCAAAAATGAATGAAACATGGTCTTATCTCCTTAAAACCTGGTGAAGGGTTAAAGAGAACTAAATCAAGCACCACAGTACAATGAGCTGTGTGCATTGGCAGAAATGGCACAGGAGGCCATCAGAGAATGGAAAAGGAGTGCCTCCAGTATCCTGTAGGGAGGGGTCCTGTGTTCTGAGGTTTCAAGGACAAGTTGAAAAGGTGATGAAGAATCAGGGACTCATGTTGGGAAAGGTAAGAGATATACAGAGGATGGCATATCAGCGCGAGTTTAGTACACAGAGATGTGAAACTACCTGTTAAGTTTGAGATTCTGCAGTTTGTTCTATATGATACAGCACAGGGTGACTTGATTGAAGATGAGGGTGCAAAGGTAGGTATGGACCAGATTAAAAAGGGTCTCGTGACCACAGAAGAGGTTTGGACATTTTCATAAAAACTTTCTTCCATCCATCTCGTGCAGTCCTCAACTTCATTAACTGCACATCAGCCATACTGTTTTCCTTCAATTCTCCAAATTGTACCAAACTCAAGTGGAAAAAAATAATCCAATGACAACACAGCAGTCAAGAGAAAATTCAACTGACTTCCAGGAAGACGGAGGATTAGAGAGGTGGACGGATCCCTTCTCTACCAGAATAAAATAGCTAGAGGACAGGTGGAGACTGACTGGAGGGCTGCTCTGGGGCTCAGGACACCAGGGGAAGGTGAGACACCACCCAGAAGAGAGAGGGGCGAAGGAGAGGAGTCAGCTGGCTGGAAAGTCCTGTGAGTAGAGCTGCAAAGCACCAACAGACACCCATCTCCCACCCACAAGACCATCTCAATTGACGCAGAAAAGGCATTTGACAAGATCCAGCATCCTTTCTTGATAAAAACATTTCAAAAGATAGGTATAGAAGGAAAGTTCATCAACATAATAAAGGGCATATATGAAAATCCCACAGCCAACATCATACTCAATAGGGAGAGGATGAAAGCTTTCCCTCTAAGATCAGGAACAGGACAAGGATGCCCACTGTCACCACTGTTATTCAACATTGTTCTAGAAATTCTAGCTAGAGGAATTGGGGAAGAAAATAAATAAATAAAAGGCATCCACATTGGAAAAGAGGAAGTAAAACTCTCACTATTCACAGACAACATGATCATATATTTAGAAAATCGCAAAATATCTACAATGAAGATATTAGCGCTAATAAATGAGTTCAGCAAAGTGGCAGATAGAAGATCAACATGCAAAAATCAGTAGTGTTTCTGTACACAAGTAATGAGCAAGCTGAGGAGGAAATCAAAAGAAAAAAATTCCATTTACAATAGCAACAAAAAAGACTCAAATATGTAGGAATTAATTTAACCAAGAATGTAAAGGATCTGTATTCAGAAAACTACAAAACATTGCTAAAAGAAATCAAAGAAGACCTAAACAAATGGAAGGACATTCCGTGTCATGGATTGGAAGACTAAACATCGTCAAGATGTCAATTCTACCCAAATTGATTTATAGATTCAATACAATACCAATCCAAATTCCAACAGCCCTACTTTACAGAAATAAAAAAGTCAATTACCAAATTTATTTGGAAAAGAAAGGAAGGAGTTCTGAATAGCCAAAAACTCCCTGAAAAAGAAGAGTGAAGCCAAAGGCCTCACGCTTCCTCACCTTGAAGTGTATTATAAAGCTACAGTGGTCAAAACAGCATGGTATTGGCATAAAGATAGATACATTGATCAATGGAATCAAAGTGAGGTTCAGAAATAGACCCACAACTCACACCTCTATGGCTAAATGAATACCAATAAGCTTACCAAGTCCACTCTTCTGAGACAGAACAGTCTCTTCAACAAATGGTGCTGGGAGAACTGGATATCCACATCCAAAAAAATGAAAGAGAACCCCTCTCTCACTCCCTATACAAGAATCAACTCAAAATGGATCAAAGACCTAAACATAAAAGCCAACATCATAAAACTCCTAGAAGATAACACAGGGAGACATCTGTAAGACCTTGTAGTAGGTGGGGGCCTCATAAACCTCACACCCAAAGCAGGAGCGACAACAACAAAAAAATAGATAAATGAGACTTCTTCAAAATTAAACACTTCTGTACCTCAAAGGACTTTGTAAAGATGGTAAAAAGGCAGCCTACTCAATGAAGGAAAATATTCAAAATTATACATCTAACAAGGGTCTAATATCCATGATATATAAAGAGATTCTACAACTCAACAATAAAAAGACAAATGACCCAATTTAAAAATTGGCAAAAGGACTGAATAGACATTTTTCTAAAGAAGAAATACAAATGGGAGAAAAACAGAAAAAAATGTTCAACTTCACTGGCTATTAGGGAAATGCAAATCAAAGACAATGAGATATCATTTCACATTTACTAGAATGGCGACTGTTAACAAAACAGAAAACTACATGTGTTGAAGACGATGTGGAGAGATAGGAATGCCTATTCACTGTATATCTCTACCGAAATGTAGAATGGTACAGCCACTGTGGAAGTCTGTTTGGCAGTTCCCAAAGTAGCGCAACGCCGCTACTAGGTATATACCTAGAGCTGAAAACAGTGACACAGACATCTGCACACCAATGTTCATAGTGACATCATTCACAATTTCCAAAAGATGAAAACAACACGAGTGTCCATCAACTGGGGAATGGATAAACAAACTGTGTTATATACACACAATGAAATATTTTTCCACCATAAAAAGAAATGAAGACATGAAACATGACAACATGGATGAACCTGGAGGACATTATGTTGAACGAAGCAAGCCACACACAAAAGGACAAATATTGTATGCTTGCACTATTGTGAACTAAATATAATGAGCAAACTCATGGAGTTAATTCTAGAATATAAGTCATCAGGGAACAGAATGTGGTTAGAGAATGTAAAGCTGAGGTTTAATCTGTGCAGAATTGGTAAAAAGTTGTTTGTAAACGTTTGAAAGAAAGGAAGGAGGGAAGAAGGGAGGGAAAAGAAAAGACAAATCATAGATTCTGTATTGGAGTTCAAGCAGCCCAATGCAGAGAACAACGACCCAGAGGATTGCAGAGTCACAAGATGGAAAAAGCCAAGACTCTGAAACTCTGCCTGGATAAGGCTGCCCTGTGGTAGGTAGAACTGTAAAATGTGCTCCAAGTTTCCCACCCCATGGGGCACATGCCCTACATAATCCGCTTTCTTTGCATATGAGTGGGACCTGTGAATTGATGAGACAGTCCCTCCTGTAATTAGGCTAAATTATATGACAAAGGTGACAGGGTAGTCACTCCTGTAATTATGTTACATTGTGTAAGACTCCATCACAGGAGACTGGAGTGACAGTCTCCTGCTGGATTTGAAGCCATAAGCTGCCAGGCTATAAGACAGCCACATGGCTAGGGTCTGAGGGTGGAATCTAAAAGCTGAGTGCAGCCCTCAGGCACAGGCAACAAAAAAGTGGAGAAACTTAGTCCTATCTCCTACAGGCCTAAGGAGCTAAAATCTGCCAACAGCCTGAACGAGTTTTGCAGAGGACCCCAGAACTCAGACAAAAAAATAAAGCTGGTGATATATTGACCAGAGGACTCAGTTAAACTGAGTTTCCTGGCCTACAGAAACTGTGAGCTAATAAATATCTCATTTTAATGAACAAAGTTTGTGTTAATTTGTTACCCAGTACTAGAAAACCTATACATACCCCTTGATCATGAATACTTTCTTTTAAATGTTATGAGTTAGAAATAAATTTCTATTGCATTAAGCCACTAAAACTGAAGGCTTTTAGTTGTTACAGCAGCTAGCATTGCCTTAACAAGCCAGGAATTGGCACCAGAATCGAGGTTCTGCCACAACAAAGATCTAAAATACTGTTATTCCTCCAATCTAAGAAGTCATCGATTAAAAGATTATATGATTCCATTTATATAAAATGTAAATATAAATCAACTTGTAAAGATGAAAGGAGATTTGTGGTTATGTGGGTCTGAGGAAGGAATGCTGAGGGGTGTGGAGTCTTTTTGGAGTAATGAAATTGCTCTAAAATTTTTGAGATGATGAATGTACAACATTGTGATTATACTAAAAGCCATTGATTATGCACTTTGGATAGAAAAGCCAGAAACAGCAGCTATGCACAGTGGGGGAAGCACAGAGGGATTGAGAGGTGAGGAATTTTCTTGTTTGTTTGTCTGTTTTTTTGTTTATTATTATTATTGAAATAATGAAAATGCTCTAATAATGATTGAAGTGATGAATGCACAACTATGTGATTACCGCAAATACCATTAATTGTACACTTTGGATGAATTGTGTGCTTTATTAATATGTATCAATAAAATTGATTTGTTTAAAAAAAAATTTTTTAAGAATAGTTGAAATAATCAAGTAAAGAAAAAGATAGAGAAGCGGGTGTGGCTCAATCGATAGAGCTCCCATTTACCATATGGGAGGCCCCGGGTTGGCTTCCCGGGGCCTCCTCGTGAGGGCAGGCCGGCCCGCGCGGCACGGTGGGCTGATGCAGCAAGACCTCGCAGCAAGGGGGGAGATAAGCAGACACAGAAAAAACACACAGCAAACACAAGCAGCAAGGGGGGGATAAATAAATAAATAAATAAATCTTTAAAAAAAAAAAAAAGAAAGAAAAAGATAGTGTTATTTTATGAAAAATAACCCATTAATTGTAATATGTTCCCTGATTTTAGAAAAGTAAAAATGTGATGAAAATGTTAATCAAAACTTTGATGAAACAAGAGATAAGAAGAAGAAAGAACGAAAAAAGTAATGAGGAAAGTTAGAGACCCATGTCACTGAATGGCAAAACATTTTTGAAAATTGTTTCTTGCAATATCTTGGAAGGCAGATGACATGCCAACTGATCTTGTGGCTGTATGGGAAGTGGTTACAAGGACGTAGAGTGTTAGTATGGATTGGTGTTTTGTTTTGTTTTTTTCTTTCTTTCTTTCTTTTTGGTTACTTTTAGTCAGGTATAACAAGAAGAGAATATGCAAGAAAGAAATGGCTGACATAGGAGCAGAGACAGAAGAAAACACAAAGAATCAAGAAATGTAGGATCTTGCAGGGTGACTGATTCTGTATTCGAAAAAGTAAAGAAATAAGATTTTAAGAAACCATGGTCAACAAACACCCATAAAACATCTCAAGTTAGCAGGACTTAGCCCCAAGCAAAAATCAGATTAAGGTGGGGTCCTCCCAGCCATGACTATTGTTTAAGTAATCCACCACGGTAGACTCCAATTAATTAAGCAAAGAATTCAGATGATGAAGCAAGCAAACCAAACAGACACACCAAAAGACAAGCTTTAGACTGATGTTCCACAGAGAAAAAAAATGAGTGCATTAGAGGTACAAGAACAAGTCTAGAGAAATAAATCAGAAGCAAAACAAAACAACATGAGCATGGTTTTAAAAGATTTGGCTATAAAACAACCTCCAGGACCTCACACTTTCAAAAGCTATGATTTGAAAGGAGAGCATATTCCACAATGCCCACTATAGATTGTGCCATGTACTATGGGTTGAATTGTGTCCCCCAAAAAGAAATGTTGACGTCTTAATCCCTGGTACCTCTGAATGCGACCTTTTTTGGAAATAAGACTGATGCAGATGTAATTAGGTAAATTAAGATAAGGTCATACTGGAATTGGGTAGCCCAAGATCCAATGACTGGTGTCCTTATAAGGAGGGAAAGAGTGGGAGATTCACAGACACAAACACGGAGGGAAACTTCCATGTGAAGATGGAGGCAGAAACTGGAATGCTGAAGCTACAAGCCAAGGAATGCCAAGAATCGCCGTCTACCACCAGAAGGAAGGAAGAGACAAGGAAGCAGTCTTCCCTAGACATTTCAAAGGAGCATGGTTCTGCCAATAACTTGATTTTGGATTTCTAGTCTCCGAAGCTGTAAAACAAGAAATTTCTGTTGTTTAAAGTCACCCAGTTCCTGGTACTTGTAATGGCAACGCTTGGAAACTAATACACCATGGAAGATAAGATAACTTATGTAGGTATATTATTTAAAGTCATGAAAGCAGCCATGAGAAGAATATAAACATAAATCATATACATATAGATAGCGTCGGTGGGTTTTATAACTATGGTAAATCCTTCATCTTTCATAAGAAAATGCCAATAGACTTTCTAAAGTTGATAAATCACAAGACAGAGACAAAAAGCACATGATTTAAAATTATAGAGGTAATCCTCAGAAGAATTAAAACTCGTGGGATTAAGTATGGGGACAAAAGTAAAGAAGGACATTTACTTTTGTTCTATATCTTTTTCTTTGAATAATTTTGCTACGCAGATTTCTTTCTACAATGTAAAAACTGAATTTAAAAGTTTAGTTAAATAGTCACTTTACAGTCATGCAATGGACACAAGTGATAGCAATAAATTGGTCCAATTCATCTCAAACTTTAAAGTGTATAGGATTCACCTGGGAGATCCTGTAAAATGCCGATTCTGATATTGTGCATGTCTAACAAACTCCCAGGTGAAGGTAAAGCTGCCTGTCCATGGTCCACACTTTGAGTAGCAGAGTTAGATTGATAAGTGCAGGCATGGAAAGTTTCCCATGGTATTTTATTAAGGGGGAAAAGCAGGAACCCAGTCACGTTTTTTAAGCATATAGCTGCAGAAATAAACAAGTGACAAGATAGATGACAGAGTAAGAAGATGGTTGGAATGAATGAATAATAGAAAGAAAGAGAGATATAGTAGAGAACTAAATGATAGATGATAGGAGCTGAAGAAATAGAAATTTGTTTGTGTGTAAAAAGTAAAAGGAAATATAAACAATACAAAACGATTTGCAACTGTCACCTTTGAGAGACAGGAAGTGGGAAGCAGGGACTCCTAGAAACGGAAGCCAGTCACCTTAGCACACTTAGCTGCCTGCAACTCTTGTTCTTCCTCTGAACCTGCAACTTCTGAGGTTCTGGGCTCGCTGAACCGCTCCTCACTTAATCCATGACGACTACACAAGCCATGAAGATTTGAGCCACCTCAGTGTTACCGTTTGGGTTTCTAATTCTGCCCTAAAATGAGCTGCTCGTCCCTGGTCATCTCCATTTTTCTCTTCTTACCCAAGGACCAATCGTAACGACTTTTCACCACACCCGAGGCCTCTCAGCGGAGACGGCAGTTCTTTGATAATAAGAATTGGGAAATAAATTAACAGTCTATAAATACAAGTTCGTAAACAAAACAAATTGGGACTGGGGCGTTGTGAGGACGTTATAGAAACCGATTTCCGCGTTGAAAAGATTGTGTTGCCCCAAACGGGGCGCAGCGTTGCCACTATCAGAGTCTCAGGTTTCAGGACTGTGCTCAGAGCTGACTCCCCGAAGCTTCTCCTGACACCCCAGACCCCAAACCCCGCCCCCGAAAAAAGCCTCTTCAGTGCCTTCTGCACACCACAGCCTGTGCGCTCAGAAGCAGGTGCCCCCTCCCCACACCCGGCCTGGCCTGGCCAGTGGGGGCTCCCGTGCCGCCGCCCTGAGGGCGCAGAAGAGCGCAGGGGGCGCTCGCAGCGCGGACAGCG
>JAQZBX010068230.1:0-15791 GCA_029593785.1 Cabassous unicinctus
AGGAACCTTGATCTGATTGGAATCCAGTCAGAGATCTAAACACTTTCCAGAGCTGTTCCTCCATATTTACAATAGTGGTTCCAGCTGCCACATTATGCATGAGAATTTCTTTCCAATATCCAGAGTAAATGTCTATAATTGCTTTTAACTATGACAAAATTCATCTCCTTCGAGTTTTGCAGTTTCCTCCATGAACAAAACCATATCATCTGTAGGAATGACTATTGTCAACCACTTTATTGCTTTCTCTAAAGATGCCTGGGATTTTTACCTCTTACACACCTGTATCTAAGAGACCCATGATCGTTTGCATCCCCCCTTTCCCCACCCACCCTAATGGGGACATAGGGCTTCTGATCCCTGGCATGGACCCATTATTTCCTTGGCTGCATCCCTAAGCAATCTTTCTTATCAAGTAAGATGAGGGTACAGGTGTTGGGGAGGATCCTTCCTATCTGATTCATCATGCTCACCACCAGAATTTTTTCCTTACCATCATGGAACATGCACAAGGAGGCCTTAGCAACCCATGTGTTCTCTTTCCTGGGATGCATCTGGTGCTTGTTGGTCAGCTCTGCAGAGTTGTAAAACTTTCCAGGTATGTGAGTCCTCTTCCTCCTGCTCTATTATGGAGGGTACAAGGGTCTTAATTTCTTAATTAGAGGGACCACCTTCTGTCCCATAATGTTGGCAATTTTTCTGTAGGGATCTAATCTAATTCTGCTTTGCCTAACCCCTGCTTTGTTACCCAAAGACACATTTTCCTGTGGGTGGATGAGCCCTGTCTCCTCTTTTGTCTCTCCTTGGTTGTTCTTTTTGTTCCTTTTATGGCCCTTCTGGCACAGCTTCCCATTGCTGGGCTTCTATCATCTGGGCCACTCAATGAAAATGACTGATGCTGTGCTGCTTATTCCACCCCAAAACAAGGCATTGTGGTGGATCTTTTCTACCACTTCACCCATCAATGTCCCTGAGGATAATAAAAAGGGTACAGGAGTTTTGCCTTGGCCAGGCCCTCATTTCATTAATGCTTTCAATGCTAGTCAAGGCAGGACTGTCTCATCAACATCCTGACCAGGAAAGAGATGATGTCATTGTGTGTTTTTTCTTGAAGGGCAGTTATGACCTCATGAACAGTCTTCCAAGGGATTTATTTTTTGAGACATTTCCCGCAGTTGGGCATATCACTCCCATGCTCCTAGCCTTACTGACTAAGGGTAGCATGTTTTTGTCTCCATTCCTATCCTATTATATGATCTGCTCCATGCAGGCAAAAAATACATTGCAGCAGGATGTCAGTAGTTAGCTTCCCCAGGAGACATCTGAGTCTGAACAGATATACTGAACAAGCTGCAATGATAGTCCCCTGTCTTTTGCCCATATCTGTCTTTTAACTAGTGCAGTTAATTATCAGGAAAAAGTTTGATGGTTCCATTGTAGTAAGCAATGCTGAGATGGTTCTGTGTTCAGTGAGTCTAACTAACTTTGGACATGGAAAAAACCTTCATTCAGTGGAATTTCCTACACAGGGTCCCAAATTCTCCTTGGGAGTAATTTGAAATCATTGAAACACTGTGTGAGTCAGCAGATGTCATGGAAGTGTGCAGGTGTCCAGCAGGCTGAGTATAATTACCTTTACTCTTCCATGATCCATGTCCTGCCTCTCTGCCCCATCCACCACACATTAGTCACTATTCACATGGATATTGCTTTTATCTCACTGGCTCTCAAGCAGCCAGCACTTTAGTGAATTACCCCCCAGGGAGCTGGTACCAACCTGGGACGAATGAACAGATGAATCCTTACACCTCCTCCATGCCATGGACTGCTTTGCTGGCATACAAACTGTTGGGGCAAGACACAAATTACCACTTATAAGGAATAAGTCTCACCACATGGAGGACAGTAAATAAATACCTGCAGATGTTGGGGTCATCAAGGAAACATGTCATTTACAGGCACTGGATGGAACAATATTAATTCAGAAAGAGAAGAGACAAAGAATGGTCAGCTTTACTAGTAGGATTTGATCCCCCATGACCAGTGGGCCCCACTCCACAGCTGATGCAGAGTACTTATCCATATACACTTCTCTCATGTAATGTGGGCTGATGGACTTGGCTCCCTCCCCATCAAGAACAGATATAACCAAAGGGTTGGGCCAACTGCACATACTTGGCCAAGCAGTTTCCAGTGAATGTTTACACAATGCTCTGGGCAAAAGGGGAAGGGATGTGCCAACAGGCCACCATCTGCTAGGGAATGTCCTTTATCTCCAGGCACCCCTGAGAAAGAATTGAGCCCATATTTATTAACTCATTTCAGGAGCCAGACTAACACCTACTTCTAAGCACAGGATTATTTGTGGGACACAGGGAAGGGGGACAGGCATCACTCAGTGTCTCTTCCCACATATTTTACTTTCCATATAATCTGAAATGCAATAGGTTCATTCTATATCTGTTGATTGATGCTGTTTATTTGGATTAGAGATATAAAATGAGAATTTGTGAGAAGAAAATTCTCTTAAAGACATGTAAATTATAACTATTCCTTCAGGCTGCTATTTTTTCTTACGATCTTCTTTAACTGAAGTTTAAATGAATTAGTATTTTGCCACTGTGATGGCTAGGCTAATGTGTCAACTTGGCCAGGAAATTGTGTCCAGGTGTTAGGTCCAGCAAGCACTGAGATAATTGTAATACAAGAGCACTTACAGACATCAATCACCAGTAAGTTTACTGCATGCATGGCTGATTACATCTGCATCAATCACTGAGATTGCATGAGCAATGGGTGATGCTTTTATCCAATCAGTTGAATGCCTTAAAATGGGAAGTGATTTCAACATTCAGAGAGAATTTTCCAGCTCATCTTTGGACAGCCAAATTCTCCCAGAAACTCATCAAGGACCTTTCATTCAACTTTCATCAGAGCCCCTGGCTTGCAGCCTGCCTGTGGAACCTGGACTTGTGTATCCCCACAGTCGTGTGAAAGACTCTTATAAAATCTCATATTATTGACAGATATGTCCTGTTGACTCTGTTTCCTGAGAGAATCTTTACTAATACAGCTACTATAAGAAATTGGGTTAGAAATGCAAGACCATGTAAATTACCATATTTTAAAGCTGATTCTGGTTGATAGCATAATTCAGTTCCTTGTGAATGGTGGACTGACATATCCATTTCTTTGCTGAATGTCAACACACACATTCAAAAAATTTTTCCCATTGTAATGAAATGGATTTTTATGGGGCAATATCCTAAGAATGTCAATATCATAGTCCCCATCCTACTTTGTAGAACAATAAAAATCCTGATAAACAATATTCTATTTTCTCTCAAAACACACACCATCCTTTAGGAAAAATGAAAATTCATAAGATTCATAAATATTCAACCAAATAGAACATATTTGAAATTAATAGATATCCAATTAGTCACTAAATATAAAATCTCTCCTTATTTTGCCAATTTTCTCCTTAATCATTCACAAGTCTCTCCCTGTTCAATGATAAACTAAAGAGTATAATGAAAGAGAATCCTCATATGCTGAAATGCAGATTGCATATTTTGTATTGACATTTTAATTAATTCTAATTAACATAAAAATAGTTTGTATTTTAAGGACACCATAAAATCATCCTAAATATCTTTCAATTTATCTTGTATGGATAACCTAGGGGTTGCTTTTCCATTTGCTGTATTCTCCCTCCCAAACAAATCCTAAAACATCTGATGGAATTTACATTATATGAAAATCAATAAAATGGCATGCATTTACACCAAATAGAAGGAAAATGAGAGTCATAGAACAAGACTTAATTGCCCACAAGGTAATGAGAAGATTGGTCACCACAGTGCTCAGGAAAGAATACTGAGAATCAGAAATTTGTTGGAGGGCAATTTGCCTAGATCTGTGTTGTGCTTTGTCTTGGACCCCACTTGTTAACTCTGGAATAGTCTATATCAAGATCTTCTTTAGATAAATTAATACTTGGTGCTATGTCCTGGAGTCAAGTCTCATCCTCAGTCTTATCACAGGAAGCACAGAGTCAGACCCAGCTAACACAGGGAAGTCCAATTAGGTACAGGCATAGCAGGAAGTGTCCACACAGACACAAATCTACATCATGTAAGCTGAAAGTACATCAACTGGTAGTGAGCCTATGAATTTGCATTAGTAATCCCCAAAGCATTAAAAATTTAAGGTGATCCATGAAGAAATTCAGCTATCTGGCTAGATAAAATGTCAAATTACAACAATTCATGATATGTCTTTTGCTGTTGGGGGCATTTATCTGGGGTTCAAATTCCCACAAACAATTTGAACTGTGAAATTTCTCTTTAAGAATTAATTGACAAGGAGGAAAATTTGAATTTTTAATCTATAATTTATATTAATCTTCTAGATAGCACAGAGAACATTGGCTACACGGCAAAAGCTAAAATCTGGGTGATTTCTTCTCTTTGCTGTGGGTAACACTAGTTTGCTCATAAACCTGTGAATGGGTGGTGGGTACTGTAATAAGGAGAGCCACTGAGTAGTGAAAAGAAGAAACTCATCATTTTCTCTGCTGACCACACTAGAACCAAACCAATATTGGAGCCAGTTTTTTGTGTCATTCACATACCTTGAATACTTTCAACTTCAGAAAGCTCCAGGTCTCATCCAAGTTATAGAGGAAATTTTGAGTTGGTTTGAGGTTCTCCTTTGTCATTTGGAACACTTTTTCTTCATGTAACTGCAGTGGGAAATATTAAGGCATACTAGGGGTACAAAAAACTGATTCCCATTGTCATGTGAGGTTATAAGTCTAGAAAACAGGGTTGTTAACAGCTATTCAATGGTAAATATACTTTACCACATGGATGCAGGGTGTCCTCTCAGAATGTATGATTTTTCTTTAAGTGTCATGAAGTTTCCATAATGGGCAATTGTGTGCATGGTATTGGGAGTTGATAAAACAACTGGTTCTTCAGGGTGCCCTTGCCCCCTCCTTCACCCACAGACTCCACTATGATGCTCAGGGTACAGGAGATTGAGCACTTTCTAACTGGAGGATCCTACCATGGCTGGTATTTAGTCTACTTGGACTTTTTGCTGTTCAATAAGTCACATTATGCAGAGATTATTCAAATCATGTTGATGTGCAGCAACAACACTAAGGGTGGTTTCTACTTCCCACCTAGAAGGCCACAGTCAGAGAGCTCCACAATAAAATGCACTGAAACCTTGAAGGAATAAACCCATTGTAAAGTTCATAGTGATAGACACTGAAAGAGACTGTTTAATTGGTATTCCATGAGCAACTGCTTTTCTAGTTATTTTGCGATGAAATGTGACATTGTGAAATTGTTTTCCTTTAAAACTCTTCCATATTTCTGTTACCTTAAGCAAAAGAAAACATTGAAATTCTATTACAAAGAGTTTGACTTAATGTTGGAACTCTAATATGAATTGGTAGCACTTACATCGGGACAAGCCCTCTGCAAATGTTTTGGCAGTTTATATTAATGATGAATATATTCATGCCTTGTGACTTTTGGGTCACATTCATCAGAAATTCTTCCATATGGTCTCCAAATGAATGGACAAGAATATTCATAACAGCACTATTTATAATTGCTAAAACCTATACTATTCACATACACCTGTTAACAGTAGAATGGATAAATAAGAGACATGTTTTTTCAAATGTGAATGTAAAGAAAACAAATCCATAAAAAACTGGAGTGGTTGCACAAGCATCATGTGAAACAATGATAGTCAAAAGCAAAAGAGCATATATTGGGTAAATTCATTACTTAGTCAACATAATGAATCTGTGCTCACAAGGGTAATGGGAAGGGTTATTTTTGAGGTTATAAAGTAAATGGCAGAACAAGGTAGCTTGGGAAGTGTTTTTGTTTTTTTTTTTTAACTTTATTTTTTTTTTATTTGTAAAATGATATATAAATACATATACATATATGTGCATTTGTTTACATAAATGTTATTATATATATATATACATTTTATAAAGGTGCCTAGATTACCCAAATATTACTCAGGATGTGTATATCCATTGCGGGAAGTGTTTTTAATGTGTTTCCTAATCAGACACCAGTTGCAGTGATTTCAGTTTGCAAAATTTTCTCAAGAATTTGTTTGTTGTATGTACTGCAATAATTTTTTTTTAAAAAAGGAAACAAATTTCAAAGTGCTTTAAACAACTCAATAGAAACAGATGTTTGCACACAGGATTGAAGAGTCTCTGAATATTAACCAAAACCACTCATCTTTCACTGTGATGATACCAAGATTGTTACAGCTCCAAGAAGCCCTATAGAACTTCCATGGCACCTCAGAATTACTATTTGGTGGAATAAGTGGCGAAGATCATAAAAAAGCAATTATTGAATAGATCTTACTCTTCATTGTTTCCCCAGCACAGTTCTCTAGATGTGTGTTTTTGTGGCTGCCTCTTCTTCCACTTGGGTTAGAGGTTGTTGGTGTTGAACACAATTCCATTTTGCTGACAAGCACTTTTAAGAAGGGAAGTGATATACTGTGTGCCAAAATTCATTATCAAATCATTTTAATAATTTAAGATTTTTAGTTTTAGACGTATATTGTAATTGTGGTTTGCCACAACATATTCTTAATTTATGCCCCTCTGAGCCATGAATTGGGAATTCCAGTCAACTCTTTCAGTAAGTTCCCTATTAAACCACATACTTTAAGAAACTGGAGGTTCCAAAACACTGTTTGGGGTGGGGGCACATATGTTTTCCCATTCTCACACTTCTGGTTTCCAAGATTTACTTAGGTTTCTGATCCTCTCTCCATTTCCTCTTGGCAATACCATGATATCTTTAAGGCAGAAACCACTTTCCAAAGACTGTAAGGTCTGTGCAAGTCTCCACATGACAATTTACTCAATGACTCAGTCATTTCATGATGTCCACTTTACCTATAAGGGAAATTTGGGTAACAGGTGATTATGTACATGGATTAAACAAATAAAATTGGTAGAACACAAATACATATCAAGAAATAGTGAAGATAACTTCTAAACTATTTTGATTTGCTTACCCCTGGATTTTTTTCTTTCTGAGTTTTTTATATTTTTTCCTTCTTTTAAAAAAATTTTATTAGACAATTTGTGAGCTTAAAAAATAATCATGCGAAATGTGTAGAATCCCCATACATCTCCCCTCCAAAACCACATTACATTGATGTAGAATATTTTTTACAGATTATAAAAGAACATGATCAGATAATGACAACTAACTATGCTCCATAGTGTACATTTGGTATATATTTCCATACACCCCTTATTATTAAAGCTATGTGCTATTATCATATATTTATTAGAGTTCATGAGAGAACTCTCTCATATTTGTACAGTTAACCACAGTCTATCTTCCACCACATGGTTCACTGTGTTATACAGCCCCATGCCTTGTAAATTCTATCAAAAGTATACACTCAGTGGCTCTCACTTTCATCACAGAGATGTGCAGTCATTGCCCGAGTAAACCTTTGACTGTTTTCCTTAGACAAAAAGAAAAAATCCATAACCCTTAATAGTGACCCTTAGCATTGATATAATAACTTCTTGGACACTGATGAAAGACTATCACAATATTGCTGTTAACTATAGTCCAAAAGTTACATTGCTTTCCCATACATCACTATATTCTTACCACCATGTAATCATGACATACATTTGTTCTAGTTCATAAAAGAGCATGCTTTTACTAATATTATTAACCACAATCTTCATCCACCTCCAGATTTACTAATACTCAGTCCATAGTTTATTCTCTAGATTTCATTCAATTGACATTTACATCCCTAGACTACCCCTTTGGACCACAATCCCATATGTAAATGGGATTTACATTTGAATTAGTTATACTCACTAAAATGTGTTACAATGAACTCTATCCATTTCCACACTTTTACAGTCAAGCTAATTGAAGATTCTATATATATTAAGCATTGGTACCACTTCTCAGTCCTCATCCTGTCTACTAGTAACATATATTCTAAGTTTTAAGTGCATGTGTTTATTCTTCATATTTAGTTCATATTAGTGAGACCTTACAATATTTGTCCTTTTGTACCTGGTTTATTTCACTTAGCATAAAGTCCTCAAGGTTCATCCATATTATCATGTTTCCCAATTTCATTTCTTCCTGTAGAAACACTATTGATTTTTGCATATTAATCTTGTATCCTGCCACTCTGCTGAAATTGTTTATTACCTCTGGCAGCTTCTTGTACATTTTTCAGGATTTTCTAGGTATAGGGTCATATCATCTGTGAATAGTGAAAGTTTTACTTCTTTCTTTCCAATTTGGATGTACTTTATTTCTTTATCTTGCCTGATTGCTGTAGCTAGAACCTTTAGCACTATATTGAACAGCAGTGGTGACAGTGGGCATCTTTGTCTTGTTCCTGATCTCATCATGAAAGCTTTCAGACTTTCACCTTTCAGTGTAATGTTAGCTGTGGGTTTTTCATATATACCCATTATCATTCTCAGAAACTTTCCTTCTAATCCTATCATTTGGAGTGCTTTTTATCAAGAAAGAATGCTGGATTTTGTCAAATGCCTTTTCTGCATCAATTGAGATGTTCAGGTGATGTTTTTTGATTTATTAATGTAGTGTATTACATTGATGGATTTTATTTTGTTGAACCACCCTTGTATGCCTCCATAAAACTCATTTGATTATGAACAATAATTATTTTAATGTGTTGTTGGATTTGATTAGTGGTTATTTTGCTGAGGATTTTTGCATCTGTATTCATTAAGAAAATGAATCTGTAATTTTCTCTTTTCATATTGTCTTTACCTGTCAGGGGTGATGGAGTCAGAGATGTGTCCAACAATCTAGCCCATGCAGGAGGAAAGTGGCTCCAGTTGCTCTCAGAGGGTGAGGGAGCACTGTCCCTCCTCCTGCTCTGTCAGAGATGGGGATGGAGCCACAGATGTGTCCAATAATGTAGGCCAAATGTGCCTGTAGTTGCCCAGAGTAACTGGTGCACATCCCTCAGTTTCTTCCCTGCCATAGGTAGGCCTGGATCCTAGGCTTGGACTCCAATCCATTGTAGGTGGACAAAAGTCAGTCCCTACTTTCACTGTGATTTTCAATCAATCTGGCTTCCCCTCATACTGGGGACAGAGATAAAATGGAGTCTACCTGCCACTTTCCCACTTGGCCATTTTCAAACTTTAGCTGTTCTTAGGATTGGAGGTTAGCCAGGAAAATTTACTAATTAGTAGATGAAATCAGTGCCCAATCATCTCTTCCTCTCCCATTTTTGGGAAATTGAACCTCTAACTCCAGTCCAGAAATAGCTCCCAAGTTGGCTTGCCCCACCAGTGGGAAATGGGTATTGGTCTCCATGGCTTGGAGTGCTCTACTCCTAAATCTTCACTTCATATGGGCAGTCTCCTCCTTTTGTTCTTTCAAGGATTTTGCAGGATGCTCTTCTGGTCTTCTGGTGTCCCCAAACTGGTGATTTAGATATTTCTGGCAAATTACTAACTGCACTGTAGGACAAGGTGCCTCATAGAGCGCCTTACACTGCCACCATGCAACCCCTTATCTTTCCCTGGATTTTAATACGTGATATTTCATGATAACTATTAAAATTCAAATATTATATATATGCTGACAGTATAGTTTAAAAATTCTATGAGAAGAAAATGATAGAAAACTTTGGAAAGTGTACAATCAAATCTATCTGGTCATCTAATTTTTAACCTTATGTCACTTCCTCCTTTCTCCTCCAAATCATGAGAACCTTTTAAAAATACATTCCTCTGACTACCTTGAACAAAAGAGAATCTTTAAAATCAAAGCACTGATGTAAAATCTATTGCTTTATTAGAAAAACTTTTCTAAATGATGTGTCACATGACTTTATATTTTGAAAATGATACTATTTCATTATCAAAAAGACAAGAATGCCAACATAGGCCTATGGTCAGTGTATCTCAGAATAAAGAAATAATGAGAGTGAACTTGAACCAGGTCAGCAGCATATATAGATATAAAGATATATAGAAGATTTTTGCTAACTTAAGTATACATCAAGGCAGGGGGATTTTAGATATAAAATATGAAGAGTAAATATTATCCACCTCATTTTATTTGCCATCATGCTGATATGAATTCATGGTTTCAAATATGGGAAACTTGGCCACAGGAAGAAAATCCATTGAGCATCAGAGAACATTCTCCAGAGAAGAGCCAACATAGAGGTTGCTGTGGAGGCTGGGGTTCCAGGGCTTAGGCCTGCCTCCAATTATAGACTTTCTGGTATGATCAGTTTTATATATTGAATTTCAGTTTTTAAAGAGCACTCTCCTTCATCTCTTTTCTTCAAATAGGACATTTAAAAACAGTGATTGCATTTTTTTCCTTTCTTGTCATGGGAAGAAATAAATGCACATTTTATTTAATTATCCCCACATCAAAGTGCTAAAAAGGCAGAACAGGCCTAGAGCTTGGTATTCTTGCACTGATTTACCTATCTTAGAAAGTTATATGTGCATTTTTCTGTATATGGATACAATTACCAGATAGAAAATTGACCAAAAAATCCAAATAAACCAACTCCAAGACACATAAAAATCAGAATGTCAAATGCCAAAGACAAAGAGAGAACTATGACAGCAGCAAAAGAAAAGCAATGCATAACATATAAGAGATACCCAATAAGATTTAGTGCTGATTTCTTACCAGAAACCATGGAGGCAAGAAGATAGTGGTATGATATATTTAAGATACTGTAAGAGAAATACTTCCAGGCAGAATCTTATATGTAGCAAGATTGTCTTTCAAAAATCAGAGGGAGTTTGGAATATTCACAGATAAAAAGAAACTGAGAGAATTTGCAATCAAGAGACCTGCTTTGTAGGAAATACTAAAGGGTGTGCTACAGCCTGAAAAGAAAAGACAGGAGAGAGAGGCCTGGAAGAGAGTCTAGAAATGAAGATTATATCAATAAAAGTAACTGAAAGTGTCAAAAGAGTGGTGAAAATAAAATATAACAGATAAAACCCAAATAATCAGGAATAAGCTTAACCAATGATGTAAAGCACTTGTATTCAGAAAACTGCAACTCATTGTTAAAAGAAATAAAAAAAGGCATAAATAATTGGAAGAACATTCCATGATCATGGATTGGAAGACTAAATATCATTAAGATAATTCTACTCAAATTGACATACAGATTCAATGGAGTCCCAATAAAAATGCAACCAGCATTTTTTTTAAAAAAAGGAAAACATGATTATCAAATTTATTTGGAAAGGTAAGGGATCCTGAAGAGCCAGAAGCATCTTAAAAAGAAAAACTACTTTCTACAACAAATAATGTAAAATTAGTTTTTCATGGCTAAGTTTCTTAACATAAATGTATTTATCTGATCTAATTTTTCATTTTTTCTATGAATATATGTCATTACTCTACCCTTGAAAATAAAAACAATTAAAATGAATATAACAATAATACCTAATCCAATCCAAAATGATATTTGACCTGTTTTTGTTACCACCAGTGAAGCGGACTGATAGTATTCAAATTTTCAGACAATTAATTCCAAAATTCTGCACCAGTGGTTTCTTTCAATTCACTTTGAGACATGCTCAATGCTTTTTTCTTTCAATTCTAAAATATCTAAAGAAATATTATGCTTATATCCAATAAAATGATTTTTTACTTCTTTCCAATCATGCTTACTATTATTATATGGCAAAGGAGTAATATAAAAAGAACCTTCATTCCAATCACATTTAAGAGCTCTTAACAAGTTTAAATTATAGATTTGATTACCCAAATGTATAATAGTTGTTTCAAGATCATTCATATGATTATTCAGTTCCATATCAATGTGAGACTGGCTATGCCACCTCTCACTTGCATTTTTATACCAGTCCTTAATATATTGTTGCATCTGGACTCCTTGATGCAGGGCTGTGCCAGCAATGGCTGCAGCAGTTATGATGATGGCAGGAACTTTTATTGATATTTAGTTAATGTATTATTGTTAATTATTGAAAGGATATAAAATAAGTAAAGGATTGTTCATAAACAGGGGTTTAACTGTTATATTCCAATCTTTTATAATATGTATACTTACATTCACATGCTTACCAAAACAGGGGACACACTGAAATTCTTGGCTTATTGTTGGCTAGAGTCTTGGATGGATACAAGATAAATGTTAATATATATATTTAGTTTAATAAGCATATACTGACAATTAGAGTGAGAAACATGAATAAAATAATCAATTAAAAGTTTAAATTAATATTGAACAAAGTTACAGAATGGCAGATAAATAGAGCAGTTTTATATATATATACTTACCAATATTTAGCGTTTAGCTGGGAAGTGTTGAATTTGCAACTGATACTAGAGTTTTGGTTGATTGTGTTTAGGATTAATGAATTTGATAATATAGATGCCAACTTGTGAGTATTTTGCTAATTCCTGCAGAAGGGGCCAGCCTCCCCAGGAAGGAATGCAACACTTCTTGGGCAGTATATTTTAAGGTTCATGCATCAGTCCCTGGGAGAGTGGAAAGCTCCTCCAGGGAGGAATAAAATACCTTTTGAAATGTATTTTATCTTTTAAAATTTGTTACAAAACATCCTTGATGTGCTTACTATTTTAATTTCCATTATTTTTCCTGAAATTTGAAAAATGTTAAGATTTACATATACATATAATAAAATATATTTATGTGTAACATACAAGTTATTAAATTACTTAAGTATACAATGTAGTGCCTTAAAGTTTTGATTAGTATTTAAGTATGTTATACATAATTCATAACTACAGTAGATTATATAACAACAAAAAATAATAAGACTTTTAACCAGCAGACATCCAATGAATAAACTTTTATTTTTTATGTGTTTAAGATTTTTAGTAGCATGATTAGAATGACTTTAATTTCTTTATTTTGTATACTTTGAGACACAGGTAAAAAGAAATTATTATCTCCTATTTGGGCTGTGGGCCAATCCATTCACTTGTAATTTTAATACCTGTGTTGGTTTTGTTGTTAACATTATAATTAGAATTGGAGCTGTAGCTTAAAATGTTGAATATAAACTTAATTTATTGTTGGCTATTTTACAGAAAGGGGAATGTGGGCTGGCTTGACTTGTTTAAGATTAATTTTTTTGTAGCAAACTGGTAATATTTGGGGCTGCTGCATATTGCAATGGTGTTATTTTAATTTGCTATAATTTACTGTTATGCACTACCCCTGGCAGCCCTAATGGCTGCTTTCTTTCTATAACAGGTAGTTATAGACTTGTGCTTTTTTTTAGCAGAGGTGGGATAAATCAGATATACTTAAGGTAAAGCATCTGCTTTTGATTTTTAGGAAGAGAGCTTTTGTGACACATATTATTATTATATTTTAAAATAATTAAAATCATGATTAATAACATTGTAGTTTTATTTAATGTTATATTGAAGCATTATTAAGTTTTCAGGAATTTTATACACTTTTAAAGTATTCATTTGAACTTTTTATTCATACAACTTTAATTGTCATAAATTAGAAAATTTCTTTTAATTGTACAACAGTTTTAAGTACTTCATTCAACTTATATCACATGAACTTTACTATTTTTAGTATTTTATCTTTTTCTAGGTAACAGACCAAATCATTTGTAACAGTTTGAAATAAAAAGCTACCTTTTGAGAAAGTAGGTTTAAACATTATGTGCTTTTAAAAGTGATAAAACTTGTTTCTTCAAGGAGACGATAAGGTTAAAATATCAGAAGCTACTTTGATAAAAGAGACTTTCTTTTTTGCATACTGATTATTCAGGAGAAAAACTTTGTGTAAATTTTTACTAAAACAGATTAATGAATTGGCAAACTTTGAGAAAGAATAAAACTTTAACTTTGTTTTAATAACTAGTCATTTTATCTTAGGATAAAATTACTTTCTTTTTTTTAATAATAAAAGCACATTCTATATACCTTCCATATTTAAGTTACCAAAATGATTTTGGAAACTGTTTCCAAGCAAACTTCTGGCAATGTACAATTACCATCAACATTAAACAAACTTGTTAGAATAATAATTTAATTTGATTATAACTATTTTTATTATTTTAAATTAATACCCATATTTATTTATTAATATAAGTGCTTATTGAATTTCTGGCCATTTGAATAGAGCTCTTTTAATAATTTTCATTTATGAATTTAATATTATCATCTGGAGGTATCAAAATATACACTGACATTGAACAAACAAACAAACACAAGACAAGTTACAACACATCAATAAAACATACATCTTTGATTTTACTGCTTTTGAGAATTTTTCTGAAAACTGTATTGCTAAGTTTTTGTACTTTTCCAGTGGTTTAATTTTATTAGCTTCTATCATCCCACAGCCTTATCATTATGTAAGCAGTAGGAGGTTTACAAAGTTGCTGCTGGAATGTTTTCCTTATTTTAGTTAACTCTGTGGCAGAATAGTGATGCCCCTGCAATTAATGCTACATCCTTCTAATATCAATCTTACAAAATTTTTGGAATAGTCCCTTTTGCTACTGAATTGGCTAGGCAGACTTTATTTTGTTTCTTAAGTATTAGTTTTTTGGTAGTGGCAAAGTCCAGGCTGACACTTCCCTAGTTGGCAGTGCATAAGTTTGCTGAGGATCTGAAAGCTGTGGGGGTGGAATTAACATTAATCTGTTGTGAATTTCAAACAGGAAGTGCTGTTGGAGAGGGCTGCTTTTTACAATCCTTTTGATAATGACCAGACTTTCCACAGTTAAAAAAGATTCTGCGACCCAAAAAAAGCTGCAAAGCTTCAGGATCACCTGCTTTACTTGCTTGTGCTATGCTTTTCATGAGTGTGATCTGTGGTAAAGGAATTTTCATAGATGCTTTAGTAGGATCTAAAGAGGGCTCAAAAAAGAGGTTTAGGGAACTTGACTGATGGTTAAATGCTGGGGCAAATGGTGGGTTAAGGGAAGTCTCTTTAGGTACATCAACATCTGCAGCTGGAACTGAAGGGTTAACATTGACAGCTGGAGCTGAAGGGTTAATAGCTTGAAAAGCGACATAGGGACCCCTTGTGGTAGCCATGGCAACACAAGTCTCCATAGGAGGCTTTGGATGGTCACTTTCAGAACATTCATTGTCATACAGATGTAAATTGACCTCAAGCTGATCAGGGACAGAATCCTCTGCCTCTGCATTTTTGGAGGGCTTACTAGATTCTGTTTGAAGAGGCTTAAAAGCCAGAGTAATAAGATGTTAAGCTGTATCAGAAATGTGAGGAATATTCAAATAAGCTCCCCATTGGTATAATAAGTCTCTTCCCCATAAGTTTCCCAACTTATTAATGAGATTGCCATTCTTATGATATCTAGAATGGCATTCATTGGCCGAGTGTAACCCTTTCTGGCATATTGGACACACATGAGTTGGTATTGATTTATTATTGCTGCTAGATGGAGCTCTAACACTAGTTTTGGCTCAGCAATCTTTTGGAGTGGATGGCATAACAACTGCTGGAAAAGTTCCATAAACTCCGTTTTTCTTTCCTTCCCTTTAATTAGACATGAGTTTATCTGTTTTTGGCTGTTTATGAATTTTTTCATATATATTTTCATTAAAATCAACATCAGTTGATTCTGCTATCAGTCCAGCAATAGCAGTTACCTATTTAATATCTTCATTTTCATCTGATTGTAATGGTTCAAGAGCAACAGAAATAAGACTACACAAAGATCATAC